>JALMQS010000127.1:6198352-6464700 GCA_024734495.1 Forficula auricularia
GAACAGTGTCATAGAATTTTTTAACTATTATTAAAACTAAAGAGAGACAAAGAGATTGTACTTCTGCTTGATGCAAATAAACATATACACATATATCAAGATGATATATCTGTGTATATATATTATTTATTTGTTTGATGTCACTTTGGTCTGATCAGCATTTTCTTCGCTGTCTTTCATGGAGTCAATATCCATATGATATTGACTCCATGAAAAACATTTATAATTGAAGAAAGACTGATGATGAAGACCAAGTCTTCGAAACTATAGTCTCAAACAAATAAATAATATGTATATATACGAGATATATCATCTTGATATATATGTGTATACGTTTATCTGCATCAAGCAGAAGACTAATCTCTTGTTGTTTCTCTGCGTGAATCAACAACTCTGCTACTCTCGGCAAAACAAAAACTTTTCAACTATTATTAAAAATTTGAAAATTTATATTTTTACACCTTAAACGTGAAAGCATAAATAGTTTTTGGTATTAAGGTACAAACGAACATCAGCTTTCTATTCATAATATAAAAATAATTCAGTTTTAGGAATATAAATATGGTGTGTTTAAAAAAAAATTTCTTATAAAACTTTTTATTTAATAATTTAATAATTTGTTCATACAATCACATCAAAGCTAAAGCCAAATCGTTTTTTAAATTTTTTGTAGCCTCTAAAATTTTGCCTTCCTAGGCCCTGACTCCACTGGCCTAAGCGTAAATCGACCTCTGGATCAAAGTAATTGAGTCTATCCATCCCCAAATCCCGACCAACCAACCCCTGGCGGAATCATTACTTATATAGGCGAAGAACGGCCCCTCCAAGCGCCAGCCGATTGCTAGCGAAGCTGCCCGAGTCCTGGAGGAGAGATGGGCCTCCGGGGGGGGGGGGGGGGGGGGGGGGGGAATAATTTTTTAAATTCCAATGATAAAGGAAAAAATTCTCCCGAAACATTTGGGTTTTGAATAAATATTTGAAGATTTTTTTAAAAAACAATATGAATTTATTTATTATCAATAACATTTTTTTCAATATATGTATTGTAAATGTTTATTTGCATCAAGCAGACGACATCTCATTGATTTTTCTCTATAGAAAATATTCTTTGATATTTTATTTTCTACATGCTCAATTTTTAGTAGTGGAGAAGTTTGTAAACATGTAAATGCAAAATTTTATAAGTGAAAGAGGTAATTTAATAATATTAATATTTCTCAATATCTATAACAACATTGATCACGCTAATGGGAGAGAACTTGAAAGTTTAACAAGGCCAAGCTACCATATTCATAATTCAAAGCGCACATTGGATTTTGTATTCACATAGCAAAAACAACATTTGAGAAGGGCTTCAGTATTATCAGGCAGAACATGGTCTATTGAAAATATATAAATAAAAAAAAAATATTCATATTTTAATAGACGATAAACTCGAGTATAAAAAAAAATATTGAAAAATGATATTCTGAGTTTGGTAAAGTTTATCTGTTAAAATATTTTTTATTTTGTGGAAAATACTATTTTTTTTTTAAGGGCCTCCACATCTCCCTCATAGCCCTCCGTTCCTCCCACTCAAGATCCGGTTGAGTGGCTGAGGGTGTCGCCACAGCAGAACGGTGTGAAACCTTAGGGCCGGTTGTATGTCGCAAATGTAAATGATTTTTACAACTAACAAAGGGTAGATGGTAAATGGAGGGACTGGGATGGCCAATCAGCTGACAGACACTTTCAGTTCATTTACCATCTACCCTTTGTTAGTTGTAAAAAGCATTTACTTTGCGACATACAACCGATTATAGTATGCTGCGACAAAGAATAAAATAATAATAATAACAAAAAAATAGGAATACGTCATGTCGTCCAAATAATAAAAATAAATAAATAAATACACTGGGAAGAATAAAGAAATAATCAAATAAATAAAACAAAAAATAAATATTATTAAATGAATTTAACTTTAAAGGACATCATAGATATTAGAGAAATATTTTTACATTGCATATCATAGAGGTTCGTCCCCCTAGGAATCGAACCCAAGCGCTAACTAAGCTTAGCCGGGCCAGTAGCCAAACCCTTAAGACATTTATATTATATACTGGGTTGATTTTTGAAATAATTTCCATCTTTTTTCAAAAAAAGATACTTAAATCTTTGTTTTCACTGTAAAAAAATAAATAGTTAGAATATGTCACTGGGTTTGAAGAAAATTATTTAAAGATAAATAATTTCAAGAAAAATAAATATTTGACTGGGAATATAGATAGGCTACTAGGTAAAATATTAAATAGTACTAATGAGTGAACACCGAAAAAATTATATTTTACGAGATATTCATTATTTTGTCAAAATGTATTTTAGTAGTTACATTAAGTGCGTTGCCAAATTTTGTGTACGGTCTATTCCAAAAACTAGAGTTAATATCAAAACTAAATTTCGAATATAGATTCTTTATATTGAGATTAAGATCTATTTAGATTTTAGTTGAAATCAAACCAAAAATTAAGAGGGTGGCTCTCAAAAAATTAAAATTATAAAATTTTCAACTAAAAAAATCAAGAAAAATGAAATTTACTATAAAAGAGACCTGAAATAAAAAAAGAGAGTCATTATTTTTTTCGGGGTAAGAAATTTTGGTAGTGGGGTTCAAAAAATAGAACTATCAATAAAATACCCTGGTTTTTAGATCTTTTCCGGAGGTTATTTTGGGCGCTGATTTGAAAATAACATTAGATAGATGACTTCAAGATTATGAGATATGTTTAATCTCCGAAAAAGCCCATTTTTGTCTATTTTTAAGGCGTAATTTCTATGACCTCAGATTAAAAAGGCTAAAATTAATTCATAATCTAGCTGTTTTTACATTTTGGTAGAAATCCAAATAAATAAACAAATGTTGAAAGAAGTCTATAATTTTAGATACACTTCCATTTTATACTATTTTTCTATCAACACTAAGTATATTGTTTTGAATTTGTTTTCATTTTGCTAGTCACTTCTCTGCATCACAAAAATAAACATTTTAACACCAGAAGGGCGAATTTTCATTCTTGTCTTATTATGGGGAACTGAGTCAGTTGAGAAAGGATCTTTTCGCGAAAAAAATTATTTCGCAATTTAATAAAAAGTTATAGAATGAAGTGAAAATTGTTTTAAGACTCAAAACGTTCTCCGATTAGATTCGCCCTAGTAATAAATTTAAATATATTAAACTATTAAAAATGCATTTTTTGATTTAGTTTACAAGAAAAAATTCAAATTTTTAAATAAAATTAAAAGTTCCATCGAATTATAAGACGTAAACACGTCAAAAGATGCACAAAACTTTAATTATACATGTATCAGCTTATATTTTTGTAAATTTATTTTGTACTTGTATTGTTATGTATAAGGACACTTTTGTCCGTCTACTGATTTAAAATAAAAAATAAAATAAAAATTGCCCAATTGTCCTCCTCTATAATTTTGGAAAAAATTTTGGCAAATCTTTGAGCTGTTTCTGTATCGGCAGATGGAATTTCTCCAACAATTCTCACATTTTGCAAAGAAAATCTCTTCTTGAATCTGTCAAGCTGGACGTGCTTGAAGATACATAAATTGGTCTGATAATGTCTGTCCCGTATAACGCGATTCCTTATTACGACGATAGTTGAACGTGACAACGTCATACGAAAATACCATTCCATCAGAATTTTCTTATGACGTTGCCACGTTCAACTATCGTCAGTAAACCGACTTTACAGACAACCGATTTTTTTTTTAAATAGTTGGTAGTTTTTTCAAAAAATCAGATCGGGTTCAGATTAACCAGGATGTATTTTAAAAGAGAAAGAAGTGAATCAATCTTTTTCGGACAAATTCTAAGATTTTAGTAGAAATATTATTAAATTGCGATATCAGAGGGATTCATCCCCCCCAGGAGTCGAACCCGAGAACTAACACGCTATCCGTGCAGTCAGCTCACACCCTCGAGACAAAAACCTCTCTCTTGGTTCGACTCATGGGGGATGAATCCCCTCTGATATCGCAATTTAATAATATTTCTACTAAAATCTTAGAATTTGTCCGAAAAAGATTGATTCAATTCTTTCTCTTTTAAAATAAGCTGATACGTTAATCATAATATAAACATACAAGAAATACAATTTTTTTTTAACAAGAATATAAAGTGATACGTTAATAATAATATAAACATACAAAAAATAAAAAAATATAAGGTGATACATCAGCCATAATCAAGGGCGGATCCAGGAATTTTTTATGGGGAGGGGAGAATGTATTAAGGTGCCCGATGTATATAAGATAATTTTTTTTTGTCAGGCACGGGCCTCTATGGGGGGGGGCGTTCGCCCCCTCCCTGGATCCGCCCTTGGCCATAATATAAACATACACAAATTTCGAAAATATAAGGTGACACACCATTCACAATACAAACACACACAAGATCCAGAAACAGAGTGGAAAAGAAAATCACAATAACAACTATCACAAGTACAAAACGAAATTTAACATTGACAGACTGCCAGCAAGGTATCGCCAATCACACGCAGTTCGATTACTCAAAACAGATTGAGGAATCCCAAAGAGTCATGGAAGATATCAAAGCGATGTGAGATCCGATTAGTAGATATTTGTATTCGGTCAATCGCATTGGCATAACCATAATTTGTGTTATGGATGGGGATTTCAAATAGATTATTAGACTAGTTCTATGCATGGGGAGTCTAAATTTAATCACGCCAAGCAATGCAGGACAATCAATTTTACCGTTGACAAGTTTTAAAAGAAAGGTTATATCAAAAAATTTGCGTCTATCCTCAAGGGTCTGCAGATTTATGAGGGACATAATGGCATTAATTTATTATATCTATAGCAGAACAAGTCTATAACGTTGATAAATTTGGCCTGTATTAGAAAAAAATGCCTGGTCGGACCAATGTTCCCTCTAATTTTTTTTGCTGACTGGTACAAAGTATAGTATATGGGAGCAAACATGTTCAAATCATATGTAAAAGTGTGCAAGTTAGGGGGTCCTGTTCCTGTGTTTGAAGTCAAATTTTTTTTTTAATAAATATTCTTGAAAATTATATTTTACATAGCATTTTGACCCTCTAAATTTTTCTTTTTTTTTATGAAATTTGGATTTTTGCTAATTTTAGATGCAATTCTTTTATAAAATGAAAAAAAAAAAAATAAAGTAAAAAATACTGAACAAGACCATTGTGTGCAGAATACAAAAACGGCTGCGTAACTTTCGAAAAATTAATGCACGGCCGCACAGCTTAGAGGGAACTTTGGGCCATATATTGCGAAAAATGAGATTTCTGCTTCAAATTTCAAGGGGTCAAAAGTCAGAATAACTTTGGTTTTGTGTTCTAATGCAGCTGGAGAACATGTGGCTAAATCGATGTTAATTAATTGTACATTAAATCCACGTGTAATGAATAACGTAGAAAAATCAACGCTCCTGTTCACTTGCGAGTTAATAAAAAAGCACAGATAACATGCTAAATGTTTGTGGAATTGGTTTTATAACTATTTTGTACCGGAGGTCGAAGAATATTTGCAACGAAAAAATATTAGTTTTAAAGTTTTTTTTACTAATGGATAACGCGGCAGGCCATCCTATAAATTTAAATCATCCTAATGTTTGTCTGCCAGTTTATTACTATTTTTTTTATAAACCGCTGTTTTGTCAACTTTTAAAAATCATAAACTATGTGAAAATGTTAAATTTTTTAAAAATAATTTAATATACCTAAGTAATGTAAAACTTTAAATGATATAAAGTACCTACTTATTTATTTTCTTCTTCTTCTTTGTATGCCATCCATTAATGGATGTTTACGACCATATTATATATTTTATGATATATAATTAATCAAATGATTGCAGTCTTGATAGTGACAACATATTCTTTGATAAAGATAAAACTCTTTATTAGAACTTTTTGAAATAAACCGCATTTATTTATTTTTTAAAAACTCAAGCTTGAGTTGTTTGCCATAAAAGAATTTAGTCTTTTTGATTTTAAGTCGATTCTTCCACGTTTTCAGTAGAGGTTACCATTAATAGTCAAAACATCAAAAATGGAATGCAAAAAGGTTATTCCTCTAGTATTAGATAAGAATCGATCGTTATTTTTGATTTTAAGTCGATTCCTCCATGTCTTCAGCAATGGTTACCAATAAAAACCGAAATGTCAAAAATCCAATGTAGAAAGGTTATTCCTCGAGTATTAAATGAGAATCGATCATTATTTTTAAATTAAAGTCAACATGAGCTGCAAATTGAAATTGATATCTGTTTAATAATAAAGGAATAAACATGTTAATAATTCAAATGAATTTGGATAAAGTTTAGCAACGATCCGTTGCAGTTTATTTTTATTTAATATTTTTTTATTATTAAAATCAATATAATATGAAAAGATGTTTAATGAGAAATGTAAGCCTGCTTAATTGAGCCCAGGCGGTCAATATTTGGAGCAATCGTTGATAATTTTACTTAGGGAAAGTCGTTTGGGTTTTAGGTGAAACATGATATTAATTATAATATATAATTATAATTAATAAAGTAGGAAGTGTAATTCACATGAATGAAATAAAACTCAAGAGGTTTATACAGACTCAATATTTGAGGTTATTAGTCCATCATCAGGAGTTAAAAAGTTTTTAATCTGTAAACTCCTGATGATTGACTAATAACCCTAAATATATTGAGTCTGTATAAACCTCTTTGAATTTTATTTCATTCATTGTGAAAGTACACTCCCTTTACTTTATTAATTAATCGTTGATAAGGCTGCTCGCATAACTCTCAGCTATGTGTAGGTGCATTATCTTCATAAAACTTGACATTTTCCGCGACATACCAACTAATGACCACGGTACACCAGTGTGCCGCGGCACACACTTTGGGGAACACTGATCTAGACCAATGGTTCTTAACCTTGGGTCACGACCCAAATTTGGATCGCGAAGCATATTCTTTGGGTCGCGCAGAGTCGTTAAAAAAATATTTAAATATTTTCCTACATTTAATAATATATCTTAATTTTTTCAATACTTTTACTAAATAAAAATATTCAAAATACATACCTACTTTTTTATCAAATTTTCCTTGGATCGAAAAGTACCTTTTTTATCTTAATTGTTTAAAAAAAATTACATGTGAGTAAAAAAAGGTAATCATTGTAAAATTGAAGAAAAATTTGGGGTTTTTTTGGGTCGCGGAATGAACATATTTCTCAAATGTGGGCCGCGGCTTAAAAAGGTTAAGAACCACTGATCTAGACCACTCTGTCTATTAGTTTTATCAAAAACCTACTTGATTTCAGAGGATTATCAGCGAAAATGAGATTTGTAGGTTGGTCCACTCTACTTTTGAACGCTTAATATGTATATAATTAGCCATTAGTTGATTTTAAAATAAATAAATCAATAAAATCGATAAATTAATATTTTTATATTATTATCATGAAAAAGTGAGGAAATCTTTTGAAAATAAATAATTCTCCATTTTTGAGCCGAATGTTTTGAAATTAAATTTTATTTAATTCTGACTGTAAATAAAAACCGACCATTTTACATGAAATTTCACGTGTAGTTTTGGTGTCTTGAGAGGGCTGATTACATTTTGGTTGAAATCGAAACAAAAATTAAAGGGGGAGGGTGGTTAAAAATTAAAATTTTAAAATCTTAACACTAAAAAAAAACAAGAAAAATGTAATAGTATATCCACTATAAAATGAACCTATAAAGAAAGTTATTATTTTTTCGGTGGTCAAAATTCGAAGGGTTCAAAAAATAGAACTATTCACTACACGAATCGCCCAGTGAGGAGTACCTACCTAGTATAAAAAATATTAGAAAAAAATAATTTCATAACAATTTAAAGGTACAGAGGTTAAAGGGGCAATGTCAACTAAAAAAAAATATTTAAAATAATTAACCCAAAGGTTCATTTGATAATATTTTTTTGAAAATCAGATGGAATTCTTTCAAAAATACAACTCACGGTGCAACCAGATATATCAAGATAAGAATTTATATTTAAGGTCTTCTCGTAGTATATTGCATGTCAGAGTGTGTTTTTGTCTCGAGGGTAGCACTAACGTGCCCGGTAAGCGTGTTAGTACCTATTCGGGTTCGACTCATGAGGGGACGAGGCCCTCAGATGTACAAAATAAAATTTTTCTATTAAAATCTGATTTGGACCTTAAATATAAATTCCTATCTTAAAAAAATTATGTAATAAAATAATTTTTTGCTTTTGAAATTGTGTCCTCTTCCTTAGTAGGTATAGCAAAACTTTTCCAGTCATTTTAAGCTTGATATAACGGCTTTATTCAAAAAATGAAACTACAGATTAATAGTTTCCTTCAAATGCTTCCAGATGGCATGAGAACCACATTTTGACAAAAATTAACATTGCGCCTTTATCCCCTGAACCCTTCAATTATATAGTATGTATTATATAAGTTATAATGATTTTATTTTTAATTCAAAGCTGCTCTTATTAAAAAAATAATTCTCTGACCCTTCAACCCACTTCGTAACACAATCGATAAACACTGCGATTACCTAACACATGTTTATTTATTCCAAAAATATATTGATTGAGGTTGATTTTTGATTTTTTTCTATTTTTCATTTAAACATCCTTGAAAATCAATTTATTTTTTTTTCTTATTCGAGAACAATTTGTAAAATGTTTCTCTCTATTGTATAAAAATACGTTGGCGGGTTACGTAACCCAAGTTACGGGTATTTCGGTGTCTCGATTACTTTTCCCACCTCCACTTAGGAAGGCCAACTCTTTCTTTCCATTCTATACATTTTTTATCTCTTTTTTATTTTATTTTCAATCAAATAAATTCTTTATCGGCTGGTTACTTGTTTCTGTTAATATCCATCTATTTAACAAACAGCCTCGCTGGCCAGCCATCAAGTTTAAATTAAACAGCAATCTAGACCCTAGAGATAATAATGGGTTATAAATCTCCCCCTTCGAGACTTAATCAATAGTCAGTCTAATGGTCACTTTATATATAATCAAGAGTTCTTTAATCATTAAAAAAAAGTAAAATTATATTATAACCCAAGTAAATATACAGGGTGTTTTTAAATTGTTGCGAAATATTTTAAAGAGTGATTTTTCAGCAAACATTAAGGTGGCTCGGGACTGTTTATCATTTTTATAAGAAAATTCTAAAATATTTATTATCGAATCAGTGATGTATTAAATATTTATTCCCGAAATTTGAAGTTGATCGTCTGTCTCATTACCGAGAAATAAATTATTGAAAATTGTCATTTTAACATGGAAGTAAATCGACAGAGCTTTTAAAAAGGGCTAATAACTTCTATACAAATTATAACATTTTCAACAAATTAATACAGATGAATAATTCAACTTTTATGAATCGAATGATAAATATTTCAATATATTTGACAGTCTACTTAATTAGTTATTAATAAATGTAAAAATAAAAAAGTTATTTACACCCAACAGAATATAACAAAAGCACTAGTGTAGAATTCCAACTCTATTTCTTGAAATCGTTTTTATGTTAAATAAATATTTTATAATGAAAAAAAATTTATCTCAATATTCTTTTTATTAATATTATCAAAACAAAGATTTTTATTCGAAATTAACATCTTATTAACAATTTTTTTATTAAAAAATTTAATGGGCAGATGTTTAGTCATCACTGCAGAAATACAAAAGTTTTTTTCGAAGATCAACCGGATAGATAAGCTGTCCCGAACTTTCCCTAAAAATTAGGTGGAAAAATTATTTTCATTTAATATATTCACTATGAAAGAATTTGAAAGAATGAAATTTTATGATGATAATAAAATTCAAATTTTTCTCACAATTTTTGTAACCCTAAAATGTAATCACAAGGGGATAAAATGAAATGATTTTTTTAAAATAAATAATCATCTGTGAATTTATGTGAAAATTTGGTATTAGTGATCAAACAAACAACTTTATGAGACAAAAGTCAAGATACAAAAGTTGCAGATTGAATCCGTCTTTTCAAATCGAGTTTTCAAACAGGAAAAATATAGACGCACTTAAAAAGTCTTGATGAAACTACTATAATGGTGGACTTTTCACCCCCTCTGATAACATTTTAGGGATTACAAAAATCGTCAAAAACTGCACATTTTAATAGCATCAGTTATCTGACAAATTCCATTCTTCTAAATTCTTCCACAGTGGATATAGGTATTAAATGAAAACAATTTCTCCCCCTAACTTTAGAGCGATGTGACTTGGAGGAAGGAGTTTTGAACAAAAAGTTATATGAAAGACCCCCCCCTTAATTTTTGCTGAAAAATTACCCTTTAAAATATTTCGCATTAATTTAGAAATAACACCTTTACTCAACCCTGTATATTCGTAGGTATTTTTAAGTCAATATGTTAATTAAAAATAAAATTAATTTATCATTTTTATCATTCATTTACTCGCTCACTTTTATTTTAATGGCAAATTATTTATTTTAAAGCATTTTGAACCACCATTTTAACATTATAAATTACACTACAAAAGATCGTATCGCACACACAATAGTGAATAAATTAGTACCTACTTGGTGAATCAATTACGCTGGTCTGTAATTTTTTCTTTGGTTAAAAGTGATATATTAATATTATTTTTAATTTGAAATTCAGCTAAAAAGACCGATTTTTATTTCAGTCAGAATTAAATAAATTTTATTTTTTTGCCAACGTTTTGTTGACCCGCTCCGCTCATCATCGGGGTGCACACAGTTTTGAACTTAATTAGAATTAAGAATAATATTAAAATACACAAATGTTTCTTCGTTGATTCTTTTAAATCCTGAAGAAGATCGGGACGATCCACCGAATCATCGGATTTTTTGATAAAGTTAAAAATAATGTTCTAATAAATTATTTTATTCAGAATTTGTGATTTTCATTATCCTTGGAGTGCCTTTGCTTCAATTCAGCATTGAATCTACCAATTGACAATACCTCCAATTGACTTCAATTAACTAATTCTATTACGTAATAATATTCGCAATGAACTCATCGAGTGGATTCTAAATCAAATCGACTATTTCATCAATAAAATAAATAAACAAACAAATCGACACTTTCTGATGTGGCCACCCACTTCGACTCATTACAACACACTTCTGGCCGGAGCTGCGCACAAGGGCCTGATGTTCGTTCTTTGACCCCCCCCCCCCCCCATTTTGGGAGGCTTGTTTTTGCATGTTTAGTTTTCTGGGGGCCCACTGATTATGTATACAAAATATGGTTGAGTTTGCTTAAATGGCCTACTATTTTTACTTTTTGACTCTTCCCCTAATTTGGATCGATATGCACCAAAATCTAATCAGCTCTTAATCTCAAATAACTAAAGCTACGTGTGAAATTTGGTTTTCGATATTCACACTAGTTTTTGAGCTAGCTCGTCCACAATATTTAGTAACGCACAGACTAAAACTAACAGAATAACAGACATTTTGATAAATCAATTATTATCTCAAAAAATATAATTTTTTCGATGTTCACTTGTTTGAACTTTTTTGTAGACCGAAATAGCATGGTTTCGCCAAATTTTTTGAATCAAAATAGTTTCAGCCGTTTTTTAGATATTTTGAAAAAAAAGAAGCAAAAAAAAAACACTTTTTTCATGCACGATTACAATAGTTGACCATGGTAAAGTAAAAAAATTGAAAAATATATAATTCTAAATTTTTGTTGACACACCCACCTGTGAATAATTACTTTGGCTGCCTTTCCATCAATTCCCATTATATATTTTTTTTATTTTAAGTTGAATTTAATGAAGAGAAGATAATTTTATTTAGAAATTTCATTTTACTTGATCAATCACCAAGAGTGGCGGAAACTTGGATTATATTTTATTTTTTCTATCGAGGTTTTGAACTCACTCCTTTGTGAATTCAACCAAGAAGAATTGCCTTTTTGAAGATTTTTTTATATTTATTTATTTACCTCATTGAAAAATAAACTTACCTCAAGTTTATTTTCAAATAAATTATAAATATCATATTAAAGAAAATTGAATAAAAAGCTGATTTTCATTCCATTGACTGGCTACGCATATTGCATTTTTTTCTCTATATTAAAAGGCGTATTATCTCTATTTGGAAGCTTGATGAAGTGGAATCGATGTCTCTGTAAAAATTTCTCACCTAGAAAAAAATAAAGTAACGGAAAAAACATTATCGTTAACTTCATCGTTTTTTTTTTTTTTTTTTTTTTTTTTTTAAGAAATCAATTTAATTTTGTTGAGGAGGACATATGTACCAATCATTATCGAGGCCATTACATTATTTTTAGATAGCAAGACTGGAAATAGATGGAGATGACGCGAGATTCTTATGCATCTGAATTTGTGGGTTTTTTCAACACTCCCACACAAATCCTATTTAATTGAAAGAGAAAGATATTAGGTACATGAGAAAAATATAACATTAATGATGTTTAATTATTTTCATATAATAATCTGAAAAAAAATCAACAGCAGAATAAATTTAAGTAAAAATCTAAAAATAATTATTGGTCAGATTCTGGCAAGTTTCTTCTATCTTCAAGAGGTTGCATTTCTCCCAGAGAAATGCACTAAACATGATTGAGATTAAGATGATATTGTACCACGTATATTAAATAACATACTATATACCTATACTTGAAATTTACTAGTTTTATGTATTTAAATTACCCCCAAAAATTTAAAATCTTTTAGTAAATACAGGGTTGGTCCCGTATCTCAATGATAAACTCCAATGTTTTTAGCCCATAATTCAAGTTATAAATAGTAGGGTTCGGATTTATAGGCACTAAATATCTTTAAAATAGGCAGGCAACTAAGCACTAAAAATAAGTAAAATAGGCACTTAAAAAATACATTTTAAATAAAAATAGGCAATTTGAAATAAGTCATTTCGGATGGTGTTATTTTCCTCTTTTGCACTACTATATCCTCCTAAATTCCAGGATATTCTTTCCATTATTGTCCAACCAGGATTACGCTTCAGTATTTTGTCATTTTACCATACATTAAATATCTCAAAAACGGCTGAAACTATTTTGATTAAAAAAATTGAACGAAACCATGGAATTTCGGTCTACAAAAAAGCCCGAATAAGTGACCATCGAAAAAATTATATTTTTCGAGATAATAATTGTTTTGTTAAAATGTCTGTTAGACTGTTCGTCTGTTAGTCTGTTATTTTGTTAGTCTGTGCGTTACCAAATTTTTGTGGACGAGCTAGCTCAAAAACTAGTGGAATATCAAAACCAAATTTCACAGGTAGTTTTAGTGCATTGAGATTAAGAGCTGATTAGATTTTGGTGCACATCGATCCAAAATTAAGGGGGGTGGAGGGGGGGGGTGGTTAAAATTAAAAATCTAGGCCATTTGAGCAAACTCGACCAAATTTTGTATACATAATCAGTGGACCCCCAGAAGTCTAAAAGTGCAAAAACTAACCGCCCAAAATGGGGGGGGGGGGTCAAAAAATTAAAATATAGGCGCTTATACCAAACTCAACCAAATTTTGTATACATACTCCGTGGGCCCCCAGAAGTCTAAAAATGCAAAAACTAACCCCCCCCCCCCTACATGATTATAAATAATTTTATTAAATATTAAATATAAGTGAGGGGCCAGGTTGTATGGTAAAGTCAAGTGGATGGCCAAATCTGAACGAGTCAGTTTATTTTGAATGGGATTGAAGGCAATAGGACCAGGTGCTTTTTTGATATTTTTTTGAAATCTCTGGAATATTTTTATGGACTCTATCAAAAGAGAGATTTCTTGCTTCTAATGGTATAATAGTTAAAGGTAGATTGTTAAAATTACACTTTATATTATGCTAAATCAAGAGTAATAGAAGATAAAGCATTCTTAGCCTCCCTTATAGATAACAAATCTTCTTCATTGATTGTTTCTATGACCTAAAATAATAAATAAATAGAATTACAGAACAATATTAAAAAAAATAAATTTCAAATTTACCTTTTGAATTTCATCCAAATTGCCAGCATAATATTAGCTGCTTGGATCCAGATTCCACACCTTAATAATTTTTTCGGAATATTTTCTTAATAATTCAAAAAAACTTTAAAATTTAGAAAATGTATCGTAAAAAATGGAAATTACCAAATTTAGTTAAAATAAGCTCTAAAAAAGGCATTAATAGATGAAATAGCACTAACACCCAGAATAGGACAAAATAGGCATTGTATGCACTAACAAATGCCTCTTATTTTATTAGCCGACTTCAAAAAAGGAGGAGGTTCTCTATTCGACTGATTTTTTTTTTTGTTCCTATGTTACCTCATATCTCGGCCAATTGTGAACCGATTTTGAAAAATTTTTTTGCATTGGGTCCAGTCTACCTTCCGATTGGTCCCATTTTTTTCATAGGTATTAGACCTTTTTAGGTTTGTTTGTTCAGGACTAACTTCTTTGTTTATCAACCGATTTCGATGGTTCTTTTTTTATCGGAAAGGGGGTATCTTAGGGATGGTGCCATATTAATTTGGTCAAGTTCTGATGATATGATCACTATTAATAACATCACTAAAAGAGAAAAATAAAAATAATTTTTAAGAAAAAAATAAAACCGACTTCAAAAAATTAAATGCAACAAATAAAATACACTAAAAGGTATAAAATAATTATTATCTTATTTAGTTACAACTAAACTACGAAATATTAACATGAAATTACTTTTTGAAGTCGGTGCCAAACAGATACCTTTTATAAATCGACTCGACGGATCTTACTTAGTACGTTTGGTTGGTACGCTCACTTATAGGTATATTTTGTTTGGCACCGACTTCAAAAAGTAATTTCATGTTAATATTTCGTAGTTTAGTTGTAACTAAATAAGATAATAATTATTTTATATCTTTTAGTGTATTTTATTTGTTGCATTTAATTTTTTGAATTCGTTTTTATTTTTTTCTTAAAAATTATTTTTATTCAGAATTTAATAAAACGCATAGATATCATATTGGCCTAAATTTTAAGCCATAAATAAAAAAAAGGCAAATAGGGCGAAATCCGAGCCCTATAATAATTACATATTTTTTAAATAAAAATCTAAAAATGATAAACTTTTCCCAGGAAAATGGATTATATAACGGGTGTTTTTTTTAGAGGTATAGAACTTCGAATTGAAATAAAACACAAGAAAATCGTTTTAATGTCCATCAATTTGGCTTTATTGGAAGGATAATTTTATGCCATTAATGTTTAAATATGATTTCGGGCATGTTGACCTCCGCGGCTGGCTCGAATAAATCCAATTCTACAGGTCCAATTTTCAACCACTTTTTCGAGCATATGGGGCCGTATGTTGGCAATAACGCCACGAATGTTGGCTTCCAAGTCCCCTAACGTTTCTGGTTTGTTGGCGTAGACGAGCGACTTCACATATCCCCAAAGAAAGATAATCCAATGGTGTCAAATCACACGATCTTGGTGGCCAATTGACAGGTCCATTCCGCGAAATTATGCGCTCATCGAATGTTTCCTTCAATAAATCGATTGTGACGTGCGCTGTGTGGCATGTAGCGCCGTCTTGTTGGAACCACAACTCATCCACATTCATGCCATCCAATTCAGGGAACAAAATAGTCGGTTATCATGGCTCTATACCGGTCTCCATTAACGGTAACTGACTCTCCAGCATTATTTCGGAAGAAGTATGGCCCAATGACTCCACCAGCCCATAGAGCACACCAAACAGTCAGTTTTTGTGGATGTAACAAACCAGACATGCCAACAAACCAGAAACGTTAGGGGACTTGGAAGCCAACATTCGTGGCGTTATTGCCAACATACGGCCCCATATGCTCGAAAAAGTGGTTGAAAATTGGACCTGTAGAATTGGATTTATTCGAGCCAGCCGCGGCGGCCACATGCCCGAAATCATATTTAAACATTAATGGCATAAAAATTATCCTTCCAATAAAGCCAAATTGATGGACATTAAAACGATTTTCTTGTGTTTTATTTCAATTCGAAGTTCTATACCTCTAAAAAAAACACCCGATATAAATAAGCATTTTATTCGCGACTTTTCGCTTTCTATTAAAGCTTCTTCAAACCCTTTGAATATGACCATTCTATCCGCTTATTAATCAGATTTATTTAAATTTGAATTATAATAAATGAAACAATGAGCATCAACAATGGCCAAGTCAACACTAGAGGTTTATTCGAATATGGGCGTGATTCTCAAACAGAACGCAACGCCAGTGAATATTCTTTCATATTTAGATTAATTTATAATATAAAAAGCTAATTTTTTTATTTGATTGTGATATTATTTAAGTGATTTTTTGAAATTGCACTGAACGATTAGCATCTGGATACAAAGGTAAACCTCTTTCTAGTCATATTTTAATTCTTTTATTAGCATCTTGATTCATCCGCTATCACTTATATATATAAATAATTCTGAAAATTTATTCATTTCAAATAAATATACAATATTATCGATATATGTACCTATATATTTGTATATATTATATAAAGCAACTATTTTTTCAAATGTATTAAAATTTCCATTCATAAAGTAAGAATTTCTCCCGAAATGTTTAGGATTCTAATAAGCGTTTAAAGATTGTTTTCATTTTTTATAAAATATGTGTATCTATATATATAAGATTAAGGTTTTGTCTGTACATTGCTCAAAATCACGCCACGTTTCAAGCAAAGTTATGAACGAAAACACTCTCAACAAAATTCCTGTCTGTATGTCTGTCTGTCTGTCTGTATGTCTGTCTATATGTCTGTTTCAGTGGTTTCCGACAAGTTGCTCACGATTCACGTAAAAACGGCTGAAGGAATTATTATAAAATTTCATATTTACATCAGATGTCTTCTAACTTACGTTTTTAGCTATATAACGTTTTGATATTTTGACCCTACAAGGGGGTTTGGGGGGGGGAACGAATGAAAATTATCAAATTACTCCTAAACTATTAACCCTACGGCAAATTTTATGATAAACAAAGTTGTAGGGGATGTGATTTCTGACAACTTTTGTTTAAAAAAATTTCCCCCAAAAAACCACCCAAAAAGGGGTGAAAAATGTAAATTCCTGCCCTTGGAGCAAACTCAACCAAATTTTGTATACATACTCTCTGGGCCTCTAGAGAGCTAGAAATTCAAAAACTAACCACCCAAAATGGGGGGAAGGTCAAAAAATGAAAATTCTTTCTCTTGGGCCAAACTCAACCAAATTTTGTATACATAATCTTTGGGTCATTAGGAGGCTAGAAATGCAAAAACTGGGTGCGGAGGGTGGGTGCGGGGGTGGAATGGGGTCGGGGTGCGGAGTGAGGCGGAGTAGGGTGGGGGTGCAGGGGGTGGTGCGGGGTGGAGTCCAGAGGGATAGGCGGGGTTGTCGTGCGCAGGTTTGAAGGGCACGGGGTGGGGTCCTGGGTGGATGGGGTGCGGGGTTCGAGGTGGATGGGGTGCGGGTGGTGGTGTGTGGGCGGGGGTTGGGAACGGGTGCATGGTGCGGAGGTGGAGGGTGCTGGAGGTGTTTCGAGGGGGTGGGGGTTAGTGGGTTAGGGTGCGGAATGGATTGGTGGTGTGAGGGCGGTGGTTGGGGAGGGTGCGGGGGGGGGGTGCAGGTGTGTGCCTCCTGGCTAGAAGAGGGCTGCCGAAGGCGGGCCTTGCAGCTAGTGCGTTCATCTATTACAAGGCATGTCTAAATGTCTCCTACGACACTGATAAATTAATTACTGATGTAACTTAAATAAACATGAAAAATGCATACCTTTTTAAATTTTATTACAATCCTGTTTTCAAAACTGAAGAATATTACTTCACAGACATTAAAATCCCTTTTTCCCATCTAAATTTGGGAAAATTATATCAAAACACGTAAATCTTTTTCGTCAATACTCTTATCATGGCAGTGGATAGTGGACAGCTGACATTAGTCTCTAAACAACATTATCTGTTTAGATAATGACTCTGCATACTCTTGTATACCGCGCACTCTTGCACCACCTTACTATATTGAGCCTTGAGAAAATTTTTACTTTTTTTCTCTAATATATACTTTTAATAAAATAACCTTTTCAGGCAGTACCTATAAGATCGTTTTATGGCTAGTTTTAACAAGAATCTTTTTATATCCGTATGCATATCTGAAAATGCAGAAAGTATTTGTGAAATCATTTGCATATATAATCAGCTATTTATTTAATAGAGCAAGTAAATAAGTTGCCAAGAGCTTGTACTTTGTTCTAAAGAAAAATTAATATGTGAGCGTCTTATTCAAAAGCATAAAAGCAAGTCCCTCTAAGTCTCCTATTTCAAGAACGTAAAGTTATTCGAGAAAGAGCAAAGCAAGTCTGCAAAAGAGGAGAAAAGTTCTTTCTGGACGATTGGCTTTGAGGAACTGTTGTTAAGCGTTCGGCCCCTATTGCTTCCGATGTTAACAGCACCACGTACCTTACTTACTACCTTTTACTTTAATCAATATACAAGCTAGAAACTTGTTGAGAACTCATATAATAAATGAATGTAACTTAAATTATCATATATATATACACTCGGAAATAAAATATTATCTTTACTAAATTAATGAAAACTGTCTAACTAATTTGCTAGAAAGCTTATTTCAACTTGATTCTAGGGAAATTATTATTAGGAAGATGAATGAAGGAAGGAAGCATTATGCAATTTAATTAAATGGGAAAAGGTAAAAGTTCTTTTACTCAATACTTCTCAACTTTTAATTGTTCATTTAAATAAATTTTATTTATTTATTTATTTTAATTAGAGAAATTTTATTCAACTCTCGGTATGCTCTCTCTCTCTCTGCTGAATTAACGATTTTTTTTTTGTCTTTTAGCTATTCAAGCTAGAAAAGTGAAACTTGGCATATAACACTGCTTGACAAAAATTCCCCTCTTACACCTAACAATGGATTCCAGTAGAGTTTTATACGCTGATTATATGTATGTATGTTTTACAACACGTCAGAATTTTGAGATTTTATCGGTTAAAACAACGAAAAAGGCCATTTTGACCTTATTTTCGACTCCCATTAAATAATAAACAGCAATATTTGAAATTAAAATATTTTGTTGACGTAATAGAAAACAGCTTCCTCTTTGATTTTTTCAAATTACCACTTGTTTTTTAGCTCAATTACAACTCGAGTTATAACTAAAACTCTAAGACCTCATGTTTTTATCTATGTTTATTATCCTTTAAAATCACGTAGTTTTAGTTTTTTAGCTATAACTCGAGTTCTAATTAAGCTAGAAACAAGTGGTAATTTGAAAATCCAAGTGGAAGCTGTTTTCTATTAAGTCAATCAAATATTTTGATTTCAAATATTGCTGTTTAATATTTAACGGGACTCGAAAATAAGGTCAAAATGGCCTTTTTCGTCATTTTGACTGATAATACCTCAAAACTCTGATGTGTTGTAAAAAATCGGTAAATTGCATGAGAATCAGTTTATACATAAAACTCTACTGGAATCCATTGTTAGGTTTACGGGACGAAATTTTTGTTTAATAGTGTAATCAAAGCTGGACAGAACATTGTTAATTGTTAATTAACGAAGTTAACATATTACCTAACGATTTAACTTTTAAGTTAAACTAAAAAAATATTAACTGTTTTCTTAACTTCCGGTAACTTTAGCCCCGATACATTGGTTTTTGGCGTGATTTTTTTAAATGATTTATTCAGCACTGTTACTCAGTCTGATGAAAGGGCCAAAGGCCACAAATCTATGAAAAACAAAGGTCAGAATTTGGCCAGAACTTGGGAGGATTCGAAAAGATAAAAATCATTTCCAACCATTGATTTTTTTTCTGTCAGCATGCTTGTCTGTCTGGATTTCGATACCCATGATAAGTCAAAAACAAAAAAATGATAGAAAGCTCCTTCCGGTGTCAAAATATGTTTATTTTCAATACAGAGAACAGAATTAGAATATGGGCTCTTTAAGTTCCGAAATTGCATTTTATTGTGTTGTTGTGATTTTTTAATAAATTCATTTTTAAAGCTTACTAAAGGCCACTAACAAATAGTTCCTTAGATTTTGTTAAAAAGAAACACATAGCTTGTTTATTTTAAATTTGAATCTTATTTAGGATTAACATTTTGTATAAGTCCAATTTACGACGAAGCATACTAGTACATTGATTCGACACTAGAATTACGTTTTAACTTTTAACGAAACCCTAATAAATACGAATTAACAACAAATATATAAATTCAATGTTTAAAGAATATTCAAGCTACCAGACCAATAAATAATACAATATAGCCATATATGTCGTTTCGATCGCTTAATCTATAATTGTTCCCACTCAGATTATTATAGGTCAACTAAAAAAATGATTAAAATAAATTCTGAGTGGGTGATCTATATATAATTGAGAACGATCGTAGATTAAACGATCGAAACGTCTTTGTTATATTGTATTAATAATTCATTAAATAATTATAAATAAAGATTTGTGATTTTATATAAATTGAACCTTCAATAAATTCAATTACAACAATATAAGTTTAACAGCTACTTATCAAATTATATTACTATCTATAATCCCTCTTAAAGTCTCATTTGCGCTAGATATGGGGGTTTCTTTCAATAAACAAATATTTAAAATATTATGAATTTTTTTCTAGTTCCTTGACAAAAGTTTATAGGATTACTTAGTTATTATTTGGCTCTACAACCCTGGTGGAACTTGGCCTCATGGATTATCTGTTCCACATGATTCGATCCTGAGTTCACGTCATAATTTCCCGGTACATTTTACATTAAGGTACTGGGAGACCTAATTTCTCCATCGTAGTTGAGACCGTCCCAATGAACTCTTTCCTAACAGCTTCGCATTCCATAATTCTTTCAGGATACTTTTATCGACCGATCTCATAACATGTCCCATCCATTGTAATCTTTTTGCTTTAAAATGGACGATATCTGGTTCATCATATAAATCCCTCAGTTCTTGGTTGGACCTGACATTTTTACTATTTCAATACATAATTGATATCTGCACCAAGTATTTTCATATCGTATCATTAATTCTTCAGAATTGAGTCTGAGAAATTTTATTTTTATATTAAGGACCATTCTTAAAAGGAATGTTAGTGTTCCACAATATCTGCTGGTCTATATTGCTTGTGTTTTGTTGTTATTTCCTCAAATCCTAAATTTTCCATTGTATGGTATTTCCATTTCTACCCTTACCACGCAACTTTCTAATCCCACACAAACATACCATCAACACACAACAAATACAATAGTATCCACGATAGTGCTTTCATTTTCCATCTCCAGTTCCAAAAAATCAAAAAATCATATAATATAGGTAAATAAATAAATTAAAAACAAGAACATGCCATAATACAAAAATTAACAATAATAAGGGTCAAGCGATTGAAGTAATTTCGACAGTGATCCCTGCAGTTACTTTGAATTTTATTGCTCTACCGTCGTTACGATTGTTGTACCTTTTAGATGAAGTAAATCAACCTTCATTGACTTTGAAGGTGGTAGGTCATCAATGGTATTGAAGCTACGAATACTCTGATTTTGGAGAAGTGGAATTCGATTCTTACATAGTGCCTGGTGGAGAATTGGGGTCTGCAGGGTTTCGGCTGTTGGAGGTCGATAACAACGTGGTATTCGAACATTGGTCACAGCGGCCGATGTTCTTCACTCATGAGCAGTAAGTCGATAAAAATTAGTCACCCTAATTATCAGATATTATAGCGGCCCTAATAAGGTTCCGTTTTACTTTTGAACGAAACCGTAAAAATGTATTACGTGCGTTTATTGGGTAACTACAAATGGCAGTTTTTCAATAATTAATTTTTTGATGAATCTAAATTGCCATTATCCCATTATATAATCTTTTGATAAAAATAAAAATAGTTAAAAGTAATTTCGTTATCTGCAGATGTGTTTCTAATATTGGTTGAGATTAAGGGAGGGAATCGCAGCAGCCAGGAAGGCAGTTGTTCGTTTTCTTTCTTTGTTTTCCATTCAATTTGAAATCTAAACCTTTATCGTGCTCATAAGAAGCAATGTTCCCTTTCTATCTTTTGCTAGTTAACGATTATTTTAAGAGAACATTTTCGGGCTGCCGCGTTCACAAAATCCAATCTAATTTGAGCCTTTTTTCCATTTTTTTTAATGTCTTCATTTGTTCTATTCAATACAACGTTGTGAAATATAAATAACTAAAATATATGTATGATAAAGAATTAGACAAATGTTTTCACATGTTTAATTATTTATATTTGTATATGGTAATCCTATAACACACAAATGACCATGGGGAATCGTACATTTGAGAGGGTCTCGGTGTTCAGGTGCTAGGTGTCTTTAGTAACTTCTGATAATAACATCCGCTATTAAAATATTGTCATAGCGCTTATTGAATTTTGTCGGTGCCAAACATATACATTTTATGAATCGAACTCGACGGATGGTACGTTTGACGAGTAAGCTATAGTTTGTTTGGCACCGACTTCAAAAAGTGATTTCATATAACAATTTCACCGTTTAGTTGTAACTAAATTAGATAATTATTTTATACCTTTTAGTGTATTTTATTTGATTTTCGAGTTCTTATTATTTTATTTGTTGCATTTAATTTTTTTTTTTATAAAAATTATTTTTATTTTTCACTTTTTAATGATGTTATTAAAAGTGACTTAATATAATACCTTGCATGCATCTCGTAAGAGAAAGTGTCGGGCGAATGAATCAGAAAATGATAATAAAATTCAATTCATAAATATAGAATTTCTCTCGAAACGTTTGCGGGTTTTAAATGAACGTTTTAAGATTGTTTTTTTTTATAAAAGACTTTATTTATTATAATTTCGATTATTTGCTCATAAGAATTGGAGATAAACGTTATTTCGTCATTGATCATATCATCAGAACTTGAACAAATTAATATTGGACCACCCCTATGGTACCCCCTTTTTAATTAAAAAAGAATCATGGAAATCAGTCTACGATGCAAAAGTTCTCGTTGAACTTAGATAAAAATAAATAAATAAATAAATAGTTAGGTATCTTGACTACCTTGGAGCTATACTGATCCAAACGCAGAAAGAATCATTAAAATCGGTTCATAAACAAAGAAGTTATGCGTGAACATACCTAACAAAAAAGGTCTAATACCAATGAAATTTATTTTTTTACCATTCGGAAACTAGACTGAACACAATGCAAAAAAAACATCAAAATCAGTTCACAATTGGTGAAGAAATCAGGTAACATAGACACACAAAAAAAATTCAGTCGAATTGAGAACCTCCTCCTTTTTTGAAGTCGGTTAAAAATCTTAGTTACTTTTAAGAAATTAATTAAACTAATTATAAACAAAAGATAGTTGAAAAAATGTATCATATGGTTGAATCAAAACAAAACATGGGCTTGATTAAATAAACAAAATTAAAATAAAAAATTTACTGAACGAAGCCAGGTGCTATAATTATATGTGTCCTCATTGATTTCCCTTTATGAAGATAGACGGACCCCATGTGTTCGGTAGATATTACTATAAAATTAATACAGGTCAACGGAATAGCAATGGAATGTTTGAAACGTGTCAAAACACGTCGGTAGGAGCCGAGGAGCTGCGGAACAGCGTCGTCCCACTGAATGTATATTCCGAAATAACTTTTTGGCAAGCGTTTTGGTTCATATCGAGTTTGTAGAGCCTGATCACCTCAAGGGAGGCGTTGGTTCTGTCCTCGTCCAGAATCCCTTTCAGCAGTAGCACACCCACCCAGAAGCAAGGTACACAAAGGGCCAATTTCGAGGGCGGCTCTTTGTTTAGGACACTTAAAATCGCATTAGAAAAGGCCGTATATCAATTATTCGAGATTTACGAGTGGTCTTTTTATGCCCTCAATGTAAACTATGCTCTCCTATTTGCATAAATTCAATGCCAGTAGATAAAAGGCTAATATGGGTTGGAATTCAATTAAAGGAAATTAATTTTACTACTAGAGAAAGAGAGAGATATATTTCAACTATCACACAAATCTAATTCAATATAGAATTTCGGTATTCCTCGTTTTTCACCCCCCCCCCCCACCCAAAAAAAAATCTTACAAAAGAGACAAATATTCATTTGAAATTAAAAAGAATTTCCATATAATATCCAATTTTAATCATTTTGGAATTAGTGCCATTGAATTCAATTCATATTAATTTTGTATTATGATCTCTGCATATTTTTAAAAGGATCTAAAAAATGATTGGTATTTATATATTAATCTTTCATAATACACTTTGGTGGTTTAAATTTTAATTATCTTTTTAGAGCGATTCAAAATCGATTTATTTCACAAGAACATAACAACAAGCTTGAAAAGTTCCAGTAGTGCTCGAAAACTAAGAGTATCGTACCTTGGCTCGGTAATTTTTTGCTTTGATATATTAATATTATTAAAGGAATCGTAGGGAGTTGTACAAGACTTTAAATTAAATTAAATACAAGTTTTGATTAAATATGCCATACATTGCGTTGCTGTTTTGCAACTTCTTCAGTGGCTCATTTATTAAATTAACGTAGTAAAAAATCCTGACAAATAAGTTTAATAGATGAGCCACTGAAGAAGTTGCAAAACAGCAACGAAACGTATGGCATATTTAATCAAAACTTTTATTTAATTTAATTTAAAGTCTTGTCCAACTCCCTACGATCGATTCCTTTAATTATTAATCATGGACACGAATAATGAAATTTTAATATTATTTTTAATTTTTATTTCAATGGTCGATTTTTATTTGGAGCTAGAATTATATAAAAATGAAAAAAAAAATTATTTATTTTTGTCAAAGTTTTGACCCGCTCCGCCCATCATCGCTATGCAAAAAGTTTTGAACTTAATTGCAATTAATAATAATAATAATATACACGGAAGTTCCTTCGTTCATCTTTTTAAGTCATGAAGAACGTGGGACTTCAAATCGTCGGATATTATAAGAGGATGAAAATGGCGTTTTAATAAATTCTTTTATTCGAAATTGTGGTTTTCAACCTGTTAATAATTAATGAATAAAGTAAAGGGAGTGTAGTTTCACAGTGAATGAAATAAAACTCAAAGAGGTTTATATATTTTATTCAATGTGAAACTACACTCCCTTTACTTTATTAATTAATATCATGTTTTACCTAAAACCTACACCACTTTCCCTAAGTAAAATTGTTAATAATTAATTTAATTAATAGAAAACCTATCAAATTAAAGTTACTCGAGGTTGAGACCCTGATAGATCGAATTGACGACCCAAACATTCCCTGAACTCTAATAAGATATAGAGCTTGAAATTAAAAATAAATATAAAAAAATTACAATAATTGAGTGGATATTGATGAGGCAGTCCAAAAAAAGAAGATAATTTAGACTATCTTTTTATTCATAAACCGACGTTTCGGAGACAATGAAGGAAATCCAATACGAATTTCAAAACCTTGAAGAAGGAGGAATAAGCCTCCGAAACGTCGGTTTATGAATAAAAAGATAGTCTAAATTATCTTCTTTTTTGGACTGCCTCATCAATATCCGCTCAATTCACTTATCAGCGCGTTTCCAAAAATTACTTCAATCTTATTAATGTAAAAAAAATTAAGAAATTAATAAATTCTGCCAGTCCGTCTTCAATAGAAAATCCCTCTAATTAATTTATTATTAATTAATTAAATAATGATAATTATAATAAATTTATTGAGGCAAATGTATTACATGAAATAAAGTTTACATTGAATTTGAGGCTTCGACTTCGGAGATTACTTCGTCACTATATCGACTTTCCTTGATCTTCTTGAGCCTGCGATACTCTTTTTAGTCCTTATTTTTAATAAGAGGAAAAAATTAATGAAATAAAAAGCCTCTTTGCCAACTTGATCCTTTCAGTATCTCCAATAATCTTCTTCCTCCTTGATCATCTTTTTAGTCCTTGTTTTTGATAAGAGGAAAAAACTAATTAAATAAAAAAACCTCTTTTCCGATAATATTTATTTCCCATTCACCTCTATTTCCTCCATTTTCCTTAATTAATTAAATTCCCTAATTTCAATATATAATAATATTTATAATTAATTATTGGTGAGCTGTAAAATTCAAAAAACAAAACAATTAATTACAGGACATTGATTATCAATCCTAGTTACGCTTATGATAGGTTTGATCACTGAAGAGGGAGTTAAAATTTGGATAGTGAAATGAAACAAGTTTGAGAAATAATAAGAATTGACAACATTAATATTCTCGAATATTAATAGGAACAGAGTTCTGACTGGCTGAAAGCACCTGTTTCCAATTTGTCATTCAAAAGAATTTAACTTGTCAGCGTTTACTGCGTGTTTTCCGTATTCTAGAATAGAAAGGAGATTTGATTGTTTTATTGGACGTTGAATTACCTGTATTTTACTATTTAATATAATTTTGAAGGGAAAAAAGACACTTATTATCTATTGATATGCAGAAAGAGTAATTTATATTGTATCTATTCGGGGTTCTGTAGATACTACAAAACAACCTTTTTAGATACTTACAATACATCACACTTGTAATTACAATATAGAATAACTGAATACCCCGGAAACTAAATAATATACAGTCTTGAATTTTATTTTGGTCTTTCTCGGCTTCGTAAACTCTAAAGACGACATCCATTAACATATTTACAACCAATAATTATTTTAACTTGAATTTAGAGATTATATCTAAAATGTGATAAATATATATTTTTAGGGCACATTTGGTCGTCAATTTATGATCGAATTCCGTTCTAACTAAAAGGTTAATCTTGATCTGATGGTCGTAAATTGGCCATATATATATTATTTATTAACAGTATTTTTTTAATCTTTCTAATCTTATATAGGTATATTTTGTGGACTTAAATGCGGACAATCGTAAGTCGCATAGTTCGTAAATCGACAAACCAAGTGTCGTTTATTCTCACCCTGTGGACCGGGGGTAGAATAGGTCCACAGTATCCCCTGCTTGTCGTAGAAGGCGACTAAAAGGGGTTAGACGTTAGGTTAACATCTCCATTTCATAAAAATTTTCGTAGTTACTCAAAATGTATTAGTTTTATCTGAAATTAAAAATCATATTAAATTGTTAATAGACTGATTATTTTGATGAGAATTTTTGTATGGGGAGAAAATTGAAAATATTTTTCCTCTAGACATTTGAATATCATCGCAAAGAGCTCATAAAGTAGAATCATGTTTACGGAGGCAATATAAATAGTTGAATTTAGAAGATTTTTGTACTTATCTTAAAATTCCCAAATTTAATTCATATAAACGACAAATATAATTATATTTTGGTTTCTTAACTGTTTTATAAGATACTAGTTTGATCATTTTATTATATACACTCGGGAGCAGCTAAATCGACTCAACCTCTAAGCGCGCATACAAAGTTGTTTTTCTTTTAAATGGCCAAGCCGATATTTATAAAATAAATATATCTTTAAAGCTTATTTATTTATCTTTATATTGATATCAATTTCAAGCCAATCGGCTCATTACTTTTTAAATTATGTGATCCGAATGGCTGAACTGGAAAAATTGCTGTTCCTAGCTGCCGCTACTTGTTAGTTACAATTTCCTTATAAAAACCAATGTAACCAATTATTCTTATTAATCGATTTTCAGCAATTGACCTGAACACATCTACGCAAATTGACACAATTGTTTTTAGAAAATCATTGATACTAAGCCAGAAGTTGCCGCTCAAGTTGTTGCTCTGTTGGAACAGAGCCTTAGCCAAAGAGAAGTCGCTCTTCAATTGAACTTAAGTCAGTCTACTGTCTCAAGGGTCTACAGAAGGTTTCAGGAGACTGGTGCCTTCACTCGGAGACCGAATACCCGCCGCCGCCGGTGCACGTCTGAGAGGGATGACCGTTTTATCGTCACGACGTCTCTCCGAAACCGCCACCTCACTGGTGTCGATGTCCAGCAGCAGCTGAGAGAAGTTCGAGGTCTGGCTGTCAGTCGGTGGACAGTCAGAAGACGCTTGAAGGAAGCCAACCTCACTTGCAGAAGACCTGCCTCTGGACCAAAATTAACCTCACGTCACCGTCAAGCTCGACTTCAATTTGCTCGAGAGCATCTCAATTGAAGTATCGACCAATGGCGGGCTGTCCTTTTCACAGATGAGTGTAGAGTGTGCATTCATGGAAGTGACAGGAGAAGTCGGGTCTACAGGCGTCAGGGAGAGCGATTTTCTCAATGCTGTTTCTCTCAAACAGTGTCACATGGTGGTGGTTCCTGCATGATTTGGGGTGGCATTTCTCTGGAGGGAAAAAGATATTGTTTTTGTGCCTGGTGGAGGCCGGGGAGGGGGTCTAACAGCTGACCGTTACATTGCTGACATTCTCCTGCATCATGTTGTTCCTTATAAAGGATTTATTGGGGAAAATTTTTACTGATGCATGATAATGCCCGGTGCCACACTGCGGTGGTCACTCGGCAATACATGACCGAAGACGCTATCCACACCATAGAGTGGCCAGCGCTCAGCCCAGACATGAATCCCATCGAACATATGTGGGACCACCTCAAACAAAGGGTTCGAGCCAGAAATTCGGTACCTTCGACCATTGATGAGCTTAAGACAGCTTTGTTAGATGAATGGGAAGGCATCCCTCAAGATTTTATAAAAAAACTCATCGGGTCGATGCAGAATCGCATGCGGGCTGTTATAAAAGCTAGGGGGGCAACACAAATTATTAAGAAAATAAATTTTCTTTGTTATGTTTAAAATGTCAATTTTATTTTAATTTTGAACATCCCTACTTTTCCTTTCCTTTACACCCTTTTTTCCTTTCATTGTCATTCAGATCACATAATTTAAAAAGTAATGAGCCGATTTGCTTGAAATTGATATCAATATAAAGCTAAATAAATAAGCTTTAAAGATATATTTATTTTATAAATATCGGCTTGGCCATTTAAAAGAGAAACGACTTTGTATGCGCGCTTAGAGGTTGAGTCGATTTGGCTGCTCCCGAGTGTACACAGGAATTTTCATTTAGGTACTCAAATTGCTTTTTTATCAAAGCATTCATTGCTTATAACCATTTATACCTATACATACATAAGGAGAAATCATTGAGGTTGTCCTCTGCTTATTGCAAATAAACACATACCTACCTATATATAATGAATATGTACCTATATACTCGTATCTAGATAGGTATTATATAATTTATCTGTTAGATACTATAGTTTAGAAGGCTAGACCTTCATCATAAACAAACGTTTGTGAGTGACCAGCTTACTATAGTCCAAGCGCTGGTGACACATTTTTGAGTACGGATTTGACCCAACTAGAAATAATGCGTAATAGTACCGTCTACGATAGTTGTACAAGGAATGGACAGTCTGGCTGGCTGTAGCAGGTGGACCAGGTACTGCGCATGGTGTGAGTGCGGTAAAAAATACATATGTGTTAAAAAATATTTTTGACCCACAATGAAATTATAAAAATTATAATTTATAGTCAATTATAAACATAATATATTCACTCCAGACCATTTGAGTGGTGGGACGTGAAACCAGACCACCCAAAGTGTATTTTTACAACATGCAAAAAAATAGCATGATGCTATTTTTTTGCACCACACTTTGGGTGGTCTGGTTCCACGTCCCACCACTCAAATGGTCTGGAGTGAATATATTATGTTTATAATTGACTATAAATTATAATTTTTATAATTTCATTGTGGGTCAAAAATATTTTTTAACACATATGTATTCTTTACCGCACTCACACCATGCGCAGTACCTGGTCCACCTGCTACAGCCAGCCAGACTGTCCATTCCTTGTACAACTATCATAGACGGTACTATTACGCATTATTTCTAGTTGGGTCAAATCCGTACTCAAAAATGTGTCACCAGCTCTTGGACTACTATAAAAACAACTTACATCCAATCTAGTATTTCAAAATATGAAAAATAACAGATAGAATATTTATTTTTTGTTAATAGACAATGGTGTGGGTTCTTGGTGAAACACTTTAAATAAATAAAATAAAATTTTGAAACATTTTAAGAAACTTTTTAAAATTTAAAATATAAAATTCCCGAAATAAAAATAAAATCGTGCAAAACAAGCATCTGATCTTTTATTTTTATGAAACCTACCTAGTATTTTGTATTTTAAATTTTAAAAGGTTTCTTAAAATTTTCCAGAATTTTCTTTACTTTAGAATATTTCTAATTAATTTAGAAGAATGATGATGAAGGCAAACCTTGGAAATTATAGTCTCTAATAAATAAATTATACCTATATACTCCCTACGTCCCAAAATAGTTGCTATATTTGAATATTTTTCTACTGATTATTGGTACTGATGATTTTATAATTTTGTTTTAATATTTTTCAGAGATTTTAGTTTGATATGGTTCAAAATCATTAATATTAGCTTGGCAAGAATCTACTCCCTCCTGAAGTACAGCATCAGTGCCAAATTAGTTTCAAAATGTTGATTCAAAAAATTTGTCCCAAAATAAATGCTACATTTATGAAAAATATTGAAATGCAGCATTTAAATTGGACCTCAATTTTCGAACCAAATGTAGTATCTATGTAATTTGGGACGGAGGGAGTATTATATATTATTTATATTCGTTATATATATATGCGAAGGTATATATAAAAAACAATCTCAAAACGTTTATTTGAAATCAAAAACTATATGTAGTTGCTCTATACCTATTCCTTTTTTAAAACAATTTTTTTTCTAATTTCTTAAAATTTCCATTGAGAAAGGGATAATTTGTCCCGAAACGTTTAAATTTTAAATAAACGATTTTTTTTTTTTTTTTTTTATATATATAAAATATTTGTATTTATTTATAAGCTCCAAATTTTTTTCTCAATATATGTGTATATATGGTATATTATTTATTTGCATCAAGCAGAGAAGATCCTCATTGATTTCTCTTTATAAAAAAAATTAATATCAATTTAAATGAAAGCAAGCATTAGTTCGATGTTATTTGTCTTCTCTGCGTCAAAATGAAGCGTCTCAATTTAGCTTCCGAGTGAGAGAAAAATATCCGACCTTGGCTTGACGCAAACTATTTCAAGTCTCCGCCTTCTTTTTGCCCCCCTCAATGAATTCAGACCTCCCCCGCTCAATTTTGATATTAAAATAATTATCATGCATTTACCTTTACAATAGATTTATCTTAATTGAATCATTCATTTGAATTGATGAGTTGAATGATCTATTTATTACCAGAGTAGGTATGATATTTAATGCATTTCAATTAGTGGTAACATTCCATCTAAAGGGATATAGCCCAAACGGGTTGCTTAATGTTGAAAAGGAATTTTCAAGTTAGTTTTAGTGTTCCAATTCAACCAAACGATCATCATCATCATCTATATAATTTTAGAATAGTCGTTTATAAACGCAGACTGGGGAAAAAATCCGCACACCCACGATTTGGCAAATAAAAAAAATATTTTTCTATCTTTTAAATAAGCGGTTCTGAATCTTTTAATGAATGCATACGATCAAAAAGCAAATTCAAAAGTTTTATCACAAATATTTTTATACTTAAATATTATTAATTCTTAAAATCTTTATTTTATTTATTTATTTATTTTTTTAAGGGCCTCCACATCTCCCCTTATAGCCCTCCGATCCTCCCACTCAAGATCCGGTTGAGTGGCTCAGGGTGTGGCCACAGCAGAACGGTGTGAAACCTTAGTATGCTGCGACCAAGAATAAAATAATAATAATAAGAAAAAAAGAATACCACATGTTGTCCAAATAATAAAAATAAATAAATAAATACACTGGGAAGAATAAATAAATAAATAAATAAAACAAAAAATAAATAGTTAGAATATGTCACTGGGTTTGAAGAAAATTGTTGTTAAATTTTTTAAAAATAAATAGTTTAAAAAACAGATAAATAAATAAGTAGACACGAAGTTGCCGTAGTCAAGGAATAAAAAAAATAAACTGCAACGGATCGTTGCTAAACTTTATCCAAATTCATTTGAAATATTAATATGTTTTGCTGGCTTGGTGTGTAATGGATATTTTAATTATTTATCCTTTAACAATAAAAAAATAATATGTTTATTCCTTTATTATTAATCAGATATCACTTGCAATTTGCAGTTCATGTTGACTTTAATTCAAAAATAATGATCGATTCTCATTTAATAGTCGAGGAATAACCATTCTACATTGGATTTTTGACGTTTCGGTTATTATTAGTAACCATTGCTGAAGACATGGAGGAATCGACTTAAAATCAAAAATAGCCATCGATTCTCATCTAATACTCGAGGAATAACAATTCTACATTAGATTTTTGACGCTTCGATTATTATTGGTAACCATTGCTGAAGACATGGAGGAAACGGCTTAAAATCAAAAATAACGATCAATTCTTATCTAATACTAGAGGAATAACCTTATTGCATTCCATTTTTGATGTTTTGACTATTAATGGCAACCTCTACTGAAAACGTGGAAGAATCGACTTAAAATCAAAAAGACTAAATTCTTTTATGGCAAACAACTCAAACTCTTTCCAATAAAAAAAGAATCATTAAAATCGGTTAATAAACAAAGAAGTTATGCCTGAACAAACATATCAAAAAAGGTCCAATACCATTGAAAAAAAAAACGGGACCAATGGGAAGCTAGACTGAACCCATTGCAAAAAACATCATCAAAATCAGTTCGAAATTGGCGGAGATATGAGGTAACATAGACACAAATAAAAAAAAAATTCAGTCGAATATAGAACCTCCTCCATTTTTGAAGTCGGTTAAAAGTTACAACTCTAATTCAAATTATTATTATCATTTTCGTCTATAATGTGTATTAATGAGAAAGTTTTTATAACGAAAATTAAGGACAAGTTTTTTCTGTAATTATTTTATTTGTCCACCAACGTTTCTTCGAATTTGCTGACTTCTTCAGGTTTCAAATGGTTACATTAGAGATTCGTCTAAATACATTATTTTTCTTATAATTCAAATTATGTATTCAAAAATAAAAATATAAATTGAGAAGTGATGGAAAGCCACATCAAGGACAATGAAAACAATTCTCTCGAATAAAGTAGATTTATTGGATAGTCATTTTTTTCCTGCCTTTCGGAGGATCTTCTCTCCTTCTTAAGGGTTTAAAAAAGGTGTCAATGTGAGAAACATACAAGATACTTCCCTTTTCCCTCCTTCAGCAGTAATTCATTCTTATTTAAAGTATAAAAATAATCTATTGATGACATTCGACCACTTTTGAAGGAGGGAAGTATCTAGTATGTTTCCCTCATTGACCCCTTTTAAACCCTGAATAAAGAGGGAAGGTCCTCCGAAAGGTGGTTTTTTGAGTGGGGAAAGAAATGACTGTCCAATAAATCTATTTTATTTAAGATAATTTTTTTTATTATCTTAGGTTGCCTTTCCATCACTTAAGAATTAAAATTTCTACCACTCCGAAGAGAAAATTTCTTCTAATCTATATATATATATATATATATATATATATATATATGATATATATAATTAAGGTTTTGTCTGTACATTGCCCCAAATCACGCCAAATTTTGGTTGCACAAGTTTCAAGCAAAGTTATGAACGAAAACACCCTCAACAAAATTCCTGTATGTATGTCTCTGTATGTTTCTGTGGTTTCCGCGAAAAGTTGCTCACGATTCACGTCAAAACGGCTGAAGGGATTGTTATGAAATTTCATATTTGTATCAGATGTCTTCTAACTTACGTTTTTAGCTATATAACGTTTTGATATTTTGATCCCAAAAAGGGGGTTTGGGAGGGGGGGGGCGCACGAATACAAATTATCAAATAACTCCTAAACTATTAACTCTACAGCACATTTTCTAATGAGCAAAGTTGTAGGGGATGTAATTTCTGACAACTTTTGTTTAAAAAAATTGGTTGGTGGAGTGGGGGGGTTCAGGTGAGGGTCCAGTAGTGGGGTGGTACGGGGGTGAGGGTCCGAGGTGGGGGTGCAGGATGAAGTGTTGGGGTGGTGGTGTGGGGGCGAGGGTTGGGCACGGGTGCATGGTGCGGGGGGTAGGGGTGCTGGGTGGGTTTCGGGGGGTGTGGTGGGTGGGAGTGGAGTGTGAGGGTGGGGTTCGTGGGTTGGGGGTCCAGGGGGCGTGCCACTTGGCTAGCAAGAGGGCCGCCGAAAGCGGGCCTTGCAGCTAGTATAATAAATAATTTAAAAATTAACGCTTATGAATCTTTAAATAAAAAGCAAATTCAAAAATTTTAACAAAAATATTTATATACTACTTCACTATTCTTGATTATTTACAGGTTCACTATCTAATTATTTTTAGACCCCACACGTCAACTTACGCTTGCAATGTTTCTTAATGGTTTATTAGTATATTAAACAAATAAATAATTTGGAAATGTGATGTATGTTGGAACTAAAAAGAACTGAGTTCAGAGTCAAGGCGAACATATATTGAAAGGTCCAGCTTTTTCCGAATTTCTATTGATAAAGATTCCTATAATTTCTCCTGGAACTTTTGGATATTTATTAAACATTTTGTGATTGTTTTGATAAAAGAACTTGATCATTTCCATGTGCGTATATTCATTTCGTGAAACTAAACTAAAACTTAATATAGAATTTACACTAATTTTTATATTATTATTAAACATGGTGTTTCTAAATTGATGCGAAATATTTTAAAGGGTGATTTTTCAGTAAAAATTAAAGGGGGTCTTTTATATAATTTTTTGTTCGAAAAATCTCTTCCCTCTCAAGTTACAGCTCTCTAAAATTAGGTGGCGGGAGGAATTGTTTTTATCTAAAATATCCAATATCCATTATGGAAGAATTTAGAAGAATGTAATTTGGCAGATAACTGATGCTAATAAAATGGCAGTTTTTGACGATTTTTGTAGCCCTAACATGTTATCAATGAATGTAACTTTTTTATGTTTTGACTTTTTCTCATAAAAATTGCTGAAAATTCATCCTTTAAAATATTTCACATCCATTTAGAAACACTCTGTATATGAATGTGTATGTAAATATAAATATCCTGAGCTAAGCGATTTATCATCTCAATAAATAATTCAGACTCATTCTTCCTCCTCTTTTCTACTTGCTTGTTCGCCTTATTAAACCCGTTCTTGGGGGGGTCGACGCAGTGGATCTTGACTCTCGATTTTTTCCTGTCGACCACGTCATCAACAACTGCATTGATCAAGGCTGTTAAGTTGTTTTTGTTTTATCCCACAGAGCTATCTCATTTTGGGCGCTCCGTGTTTATTCTAGCGCAGGCCATACCATCGTTTTTCAAGTCATTTAAAAAAATTATTTTTAATGAAAAAATTCACTGAATCTCCAGCCAGGAGTGAATTGAACTCACTAACTCGTCACTGCTAGAATTATTTTTTCCATAGCCTGTAGTTTTTTAATTAAAAATAATTTCAAAAAATATGGTATATGTGACAATCTCATGACTTTAATAACATTCATTCAAATTTTGAAATCTTAGTCACAAATTAATAGTTTAAAAACCACCAGTTTTATTTTTCCATTTTTATTATATAGTTTTACTTAGAGAAAGTGGTGTAGGTTTTAGGTGAAACATGATATTAATTAATAAAGAGAAACAAAGAGGTTGTCCTCTGCTAATATAAACATACACACATATATATCGAGATGATTTATCTGTATATATATATGTGTGTATGTTTATTTGCATCAAACAGAGGACAACCTCTTTGTTTCTCTTTGTAAATCAACAACTCTGCTACTCTTGGCAAAACAAAAACTTTTCAACTATATTAATTAATAACTAAACTCCTGATGATGGACTAATAATCTGGAAATATATTGAGTTTGTATAAACCTCTTTGAGTTTTATTTCATTCACTGTGAAACTACACACCCTTTACTTTATTAATTAATTTTTTCTAGTAGCTATATAAGTATTTAAATTGGAATGTGTTTGTGATTGACTTTCAAAAATAACAAAAAGAAATAGGTTAGTCTGAAAGTTTTTTAAAAATAATATTTTATAGTAATGATTCCAAATTTAATCTATTTAAATTTTAAAAATGTATTTTCATAGGCCAAATGAAAAACACTTTTTTAAAAAACAACCTAATAGTACAATGTTTCAAACTATATAGTAACTATATAGTTCTTATATAGATTCTCGAAATCTATATAGGAACTATATAGTTGTTATATAGTTTGAAACATTGTGTTACTAGAAACTTCAATTACTCCTAAAAACAATGGGGGTAAAAAAACAATTAATGGATGCATATTTAAGGCTTCATAATCTTCGATTTGCTCAGAAAATTTGAAGAAAATCAGTTGATTCGTTTTTAGGAAAATTGCAAAAAGCTACGTTAACACATTGGCGAATAACCAATTTTAAATTCATCTCACAAGTCAATGTTACATTTCATTCGGAATTTTCAACCTTTGAAGCAATCTCCGAAGCACACACATTTCATATGCTGTTTTTTTTTTTTTAATTGAAGGCAGCATTAAAGTTAGGTACTTTTTTTCTTAAGAGTAGAAATTTAATGGAAATTAGGTTTCAATGTTAATGTAATGTTAAGTATTCGAATTTCAACTCACTTGCTATTTTCCGGTTGATCTTATATTTCGTATACCTATTTAGTTCCTGTGACAATACACTGAAATGACTCGAAATGGCGAGAGCGCGAGAGTGGATGGTCAAAAAATGAAAATTCTAGACCTTATGACTATATGAACCAAATTTTGTACTCTTAATCTAGGATACTATAGTCATTAGGAGACTCAAATTTTAAAAGAAGTAAAAATAGCAAATAAATAAATTACGATTTCTCAGCAAGTGATAGAGCTATAACATTAAATTTTGTAGAATTATGTCACGAATTAAAAGTTATCATATCATGAGTGGGAGAATCGGATGCCTTTAAAAGGAAGGAGGCTCTACAACATAACAATCTATCTATCTATCTATACTTAATATAATCGGCTTGCACGACGACACCGACGTGAATTTTTTAATTTTAAAACCCACTAATAGTCCATGACAAATAAAATTTATATATTATATAACGGTACTATGATGTTTTTATATTAATTATTTGTGTTAAAATGAGGTAATTAAAAGCCTTCGAGAACAGATGTTCTCGTATAGAGAAAAAAGAAGGTTGTTAAATAAACCCAATTCTTCTTGTCATTAACAAATATGTATTTGTTTAAAACTAGGAGACATGATTCGGCAGATACTCTATCGCCATCATCAGTGTAAAAGTACAATAACTAATTCATTAATATAATACAATTAATTAAGATCAAATACAGCAAACTCACTCTCAGTTCTAGAATAGTACATTGGCAACTTTAATTCTACATTTTTTTAATGCAATCGAATGCAAAAGAAGGGGTGCACCAGTAAAGATGCAGCCCCTATGGATCTCGAAAGACCCTTGCATTACCGAAGAGAATGGAAAGTTGATTAAGCGAGAGGGTGGAGACGTAGGTGTTTATGCACTCGGTTTTTGAAGGTTTGAAGGTTATAAGTGCTGGAAAAGATGGAGGCTGGGAGAGAGTTCCAGTTCCTTGAAGTCATGGGGATATACGTATTGGCGAATGAAGTGGTCCGGCACTTTTCTAATTTGACCGCGAAAGAGTGTTGGGAGTCGGCAAAACGTGCTACGCGCAAAGCATGCTTTGGGGGAACTATTGATTTTATCTCATCAGAGCACCTGCCGTGATAGTATCTATAGAAAAAGGGAAAGGGCAGAGACATTTCTTCGATGAGCCAGCGAGTCGAGGAGTCGGTGAGGTAGAATCGTCAATTAGCCTGACGGCTCGTTTCTGAATTGCATCCAGGGTAGCAAGAGAATATTTTAGAGGCTCCTCTCCACAGATGAGAGCCGTATTCGAGACAGGGCGGATTTGGGCCTTGTAGATGGTGAGAAGATGTGGGGGCTTGAAAAATCGCTTGGACCTGAATAAGTGGCCAATCTTCCTTGCTGCAGATTTCGCCACAGAGGAGATGTGTTCATTCCAAGACAGGTCAGATGCGACAGAGACGCCCATTTCATTTCCATTTCGATTAAAATATCTCACATCAGTTGTTTTAGATGAGAGTTCAAAACCAATTCTGGAATAAATCTTAACTGTTCTCAAGGTTTTTAATTGACTCATTTTAACACAAATAATTAAAATTGATTAAAATTAGTAAATTTATATTATTATTTTAAAACCCACTACAGAGTCCAGGGGGCTTAATTAATGCGTAAATACCAAAAAATAATTTCATCTAAAAATATGTAATCAATATAAAAATATAGATAGACATATAAAATGAAAAAACATGCGTTTTAATTGAAGTTCCTATTTTCTCAACTTTTGCTCAATTTTCGATATTGAATCACTACTTTTTCTAACAAACTGTTTTTATTATCTACTCGAATCTTGGCCTTTTTTTCTACTAAATGTGCTTATAAGATAAGAGTAAATAGATATTTTATTTAATATGGATTTACTACGATAGGTATGTACTTATTTCACATTAAAATTAAAAAATATAAAAGATATAAAATTTTTTCTTTTCACATATATATTTACGCTATCAACCCATCTTCAGGAAATACAGAAGGTAACAGTTACCTTCTGTATTTCCTGAAGATGGGTTGATAGCCCGAAATATATATATTGAAAAAGAAAAAATTTTTTATATCTTTTAATTTTTTAATTTTAATGTGAAATAAGTGACCTAGTATCCTTAACTCATAGTAAATCCATATTAAATAAAATATCTATTTACTCTTATCTTTATTAAAGATGTTTCACCTTGCACCAACACCACAATCTCTACTGATTACAAATGTGCTTTTGCTGGGATAAACTTTTAATAGATGAACTCAATGGGTGGATAAACAGAAGCCACCAATGAAAATATGAAAAGTTTTTCAATACTCAGTATGCTATTCATAAATTCCAATGATTTCACAATTGTTTGTTAGTGAATAGTTTGATCTAGAATGCTCTATTTTGAATCAGAGTTGCATTCAAACTACTCTGCCAAGTTTCAGCTCATTTGCCTACAATTAATTCTTCGATAGTTCCCCAAATTTCATTCTGAGTGTATAGAGTAGGGATTGTAAATTTTCCGACTTTTTCATTTATCGGTAATTCGGTTCACTTGTTGGACGAATGGTCATTAAATAATCAAATACTATTTGAATATACTTCCCCCGTACTTTTTATTGGCGGAAGTACTCAAATTCTTTTTTTACTATTTGTTTTCAATCTTTCGTGTTTTTTGCTTGTGTAACTGACACTTTTTGACATTTATATTTAAGGTTCAAATTTTAATATTATTTTACAATAATATTGCATTAGTTTAGTGTCCTGTCACCTGTCATAATGTGGTGTATTCAAAATTGCTATTAATTTAAAAAATACGTGAAATACGTTTACATATTATTATTTTTAAATATTAAAAAAAGGAGATATATTTACTTTCTCTTTAAGAAAAAGGTTGGGGGTCGGGCTAGGCTAGAGGTAGCGTAGCAGCCTGCTAACCAAGTGGACCCGGGTTCGAGTCCGACTCAAGGCATCCGGCTAAAATCCGACCCCGGGGTAGAGACAAATTAAAAAAAAAATAAGTAGTATCGTAAATTGGCTATTGGCCTAGAAAGGCCGACCCCCCCCAAAAAAAAAGGTTGATTGTAACGATTTTAAACTTTTAAAAATCTTAAAAAACTGCAGAGCACAAATCACATACATATGCTAACTGAAGCTTTCTGTACGATGTCTCAAACCCCAAAAAGTTTAATTTAAAATTAAAAAAAAAATATCTTCGATAAAATTAATAATTAGGTATATTGTTACTTACGCTTACCTTTTTTTTCTACCGGTAAATTTTTGTAATTTACCGGTAAATTTACCGAACGTTTTTTTGTCAATTTACCGGTTAACCGGTAAACCGGTATACAATCCCTAATTCAAATTACCCTGCTAAGTTTCAGCTCATTTGCCTACAATTAATTCTTCGATTTTCCCCATATTTCATTTTGTATGTACAGAGTGTACATTTTGAACTTGCATGTTGTGACATAATTTTAATTGATCTAATTAATCTCTCTTATTTAACATTATCAATTAAATGGTCGTTAAATGTTTAAGAAGAAAGGGGAAATTAAAACAGTGAAGAAGAAACAAATGATTGTGTCACAGGTTGCTGTTTGTTTTGACATGTCTTCAAAAGCAAATTATCCATGATGTGAAACAGTAAGTGGTAGGGTAGCCCGCCGGCGATCACAGGCAGGCTTCTTCCCAGGGATATATTTTTTGTCTGTATGGTCGTATGGTCGCCGTCACCGTCGCCGTCGCCGTTTCTCGCCCTCGCCATCCAATTTTAGATCCGGTGGGGCGCCGCATTTGGCGGTCGCCAACACAACACAGTTCTAGTTTCAGTCTCTCTTGAGACGAGGGTCCTGTTCCAAGTACCTCTCATCCAACAGGTAGGCACCCAAGGGTACCACCTGTAAGTGTAAGCCCCGTGACCTTAACATTCATTGTCAATGAATGTTACGTATAATCGGTGAAATCAGTGAAATGTCGGTGTGAATTGAAATGTGTAAAGTGTGCTTTGTGCGAGGAGTGTGATGAAGATTATGTCATCTCTGGAATAGTGCACTCATTGAAATTCAATTATAATTGCTCCTTGGGGGAATCCCCTCGATGGCAGTTTGATAGAACTTTGGATTATTCATAATGTGCCCAATTATATTATTATTATTATTATTATTTTACTAGAAATTTTAAATCAATAATATGAAAGCTTAAATTAAAGAAAAAATCTTTTTCTCATAGGGATAATAAATAATTAAATGGTCGTTCTTATTTTTTATACAATATTAGAACAAAATATTTACCTATATATTATGGTGGTTCTTATTTTGGGTATTTTTGAATTTTTACGCTGACATGGTTCGAAATAAATAAAAAATAATATCCCCCAAGTTTCAAGCCTCTATCTCAATTATAACATCTGCCCCCAGCGATTTAAGGTTCTCATATAAATAACAGGAGGTTTTTGCCATTGAACGATCAATTTTTTGAAAGATATTAATTTACCGATGATAATAGATTCAAATTTACAAGAAATCATAAGTTGGTGTCATCTATTAAATTCGATGGAATGGAATATTTTTAATTATATGTCAGAGGGCGCCTTCACCCTCAGTGAATCCGAACTGGAGCTGTACTCCGAGCCACCTGGCTCACCTGCAGGATGCGAACCTCTCTGACATATGGTACACGCGTGTCGTTTATCAAAACTGTTATTTTAACTTTAAAATTTCCGACATATGATTGTAACATTTAAACATATAGTATGTCATATAATGTACATGTCGTTGAGCCGAGATTCGGAAGAGACTCATCGAAGGGCAATGGAATGACTCTTCCTTTAGTAAATCTATTACCATCGGTAAATTAATATCTTTCATATTAAATTAGGAAAAGTCATTCCATTGTCCTTCGAATTTTGAATCTCTTCAAAATTCGGAACATCAACGACCTTACTAAATTATATGGCATGGCTTATATGTTTAAATTTAGAATCACTATATCGCGAAATTTTATAAATTCAAGATAATAATCTTTGAGTAAAATACTTTTACGCGTGTACTATATATGTCAGAGAAGTTCGTATGCAGGTGAGCCAGATGGCCCGGATTGTTGTTACTGGCACTCGGGTTCGATTCCCGAGGGTGAAAAACAAAGCCTTCTGACATATAATCAAAATATTCCATTCCAACGAATTTAATAGACGACACCAACTTTCATGATTTCGATCACTTATTCCGGCCAAAGTAAGGGTTCAAAAAATTTGAAACTTTGTAGACTTTATCCTTATTAAATAGTAGGTATCCATTAAAATTATCACAGATTTTTAAGTATTATAATTTTGGATTTACAGCTAGATAAAATACTGCTATATCTTAGTGTTACTAAGTTATAGACTCCAAAGTTTTTTCTTTTTTTGAAATTAGAAATTGCCATTGATAAAGGGAGAAATTCTCCCGAAAAGTCTAAGCTAATAAACGTTTCTAAGTTTTTTTTTATATATTTTTATTACGTAGGATTTGATCTAGCTCTTTTGCCGCCCTTATTAATTATTTATTATTAATTTTAAATTAATAACACCAATACCAAAATAAAACCTTTATAAGATACTTTATTTACCGCTTTTTAAATAGTTTTAGTTCACACACTACAATAAAAGCGATTGGCAAAAATCAGAGCTAGTTAACAGAGAACTAAATGTATTATTCTTATGGGAGAAAAGATTTTGTTTCCCCCGATAGCTTTTTGCCAATAGATGTCAAGTGTGGTAAATTTGCTTGATTTTACATGTACTTAAAAATTTTAATAATTAATTATCTTGTCACTGATGACTATCATGATTTTATCGAATAGATCTCAGGAGCGATTTTTTTTGATTGTAAAAATTTAGAATTAACATTTGTATTATTATATTTAACTATTATTTCGTTATTTATTTTTAAAAGTAAGTGAGATTTAAATATTTTTTTGTATAAGTATTAACGAGATTTTTCATTTATTATTTCATCAGTTGAAAACACATAGTTTCAGAAACAAAAATAATATTTATTCAAAAATTTGCTTTCTTTTAATATTTGATTCAAGATTTAATCTAGAAAAATAAATTTATTAAGTTTTTCAATTTTATTCATCAAAATTTATACAATTTTTAAAGTTAAATTTTTTAAATCAACTCTTTATCCTTTTCAACGTTTCGGACTATAATACTTGTACATTTTCAAAATAAATATGTCATATGTATAATGTACATAAGATATATTTATATATGTACAATACCTAAATTGTCTTAATAATATATACAATTGTACATACACTTAAATTAACGTACGAGAAGAATTGTTTCAAAAAATTTAATCTTCTTATTAAATTATACTACAGAAGAAAAAAGGAATCATACAAACTGGAAAAATATTTTTTTAACGTTTATTGAATTTTAAACATTTGGGCCTTTCACTGCACAAATCGATTAACTCCACTTTTGAAATATCTTAAATTTAAGTGTCAAAGCATTTAGTTCACTCATAGCTTTTTATAATTATAATAAATTTCCCAAAGAATAAAGATTAAGGTAGTTCTTTCACAAATGCAAAAATTCAAGAAGTCTTCGAAACTTGGAATATAAGTCATTAAAAGCATAATAAACACACTGTTAAAATTTAAAGACGATTTACTACATCAAACATGAAATAATTCCAATAAAAAATAAATTTTTTTACATATGGTAGATTGGGAAAGGGTGGGGAAATGATAATTATTTTATTTTTTTTCATTGAAAAACTTTAAACATCTTGATGAAAAATCAATATTTGTTAGAATAATATATTCGGAGTAACTTAAAAAAAATTGAAATTATTTACCTTATAGTTTTGCTAAAAAATAAAAAAAAAAACATATTTGGGCGATTATTTTTAGTGGAGGGAATATAATATCAATGGCTTGGAAACGATCCATTCATAAAGAGGATATAGTAGTGTGAGAAGTACAGTCACGTTGAAAAACATAACCTAAAATTTTAGCACCATTCATATGTATAGAGTGGTTACGAGGCTAAAACTTTTTGTGTGAATTGTCGCGAAAGAACTACCTTAAGTTGATATAAGTGTTTTTAAATTCTCTGTCTATATAGTAAATTTTAGATTGTAGATAAAACTAAGCGGAATAATGCGAACCGACGCTTACGTAGTTTTTTCATTTATCAATTCAAACTTAGCATTTGAAATCATTTACAACGAACTTACTGATACTAAACCACTTTTATAATTAAAGTATTTCAAATTTTAAGGGCGAGGTTTTATCCGCTATATCGGGTGGTAGGACGAAACTGTAATTTCAAAACAAAATTATAAAATGTTTAATGTGATTTTAAGAGGCTTTAACGAAACATATAGGTCCTGGTATTTTTTTTTCATTAATACTCTCTATATTTAGGTAGAAGTCTAACAAAAATATGACTTGGATGATTTTGGAACATATGCGGATTATTTTCAAACCCTAACTATACGGGTTATGATAGATTTGACAGACTCTCACCAAAACGGTTCTGTTTTTCACCTTTTGTGGTATGGAAACCTACGAATTAAATATATCATTGTTCGTGTCCATAATCAAATTTGTAGTATCGTAGGGAGTTAGATAATATTTTTTAAATTAAAAGCAGAGTTTTCTTTAATTAAATGTTCTAACCGTTTCGTCACTGATTTCTCACTTCTTCGGTGGCTTATTTCTTAAACTCATTTTACTTTACTTTAATGCAAACAAGACTCAATGTTGACTAATTTGTAGGCGCGAAAAAAAAAATTCCCTGATATTCAGTTCGATTCGAATACCCTGAAAATGTGTGACAGCCTATCTATGTTGGGCGTCTCTGTCGCATCTGACCTGTCTTGGAATGAACACATCTCCTCTGTGGCGAAATCTGCAGCAAGGAAGATTGACTACTTATTCAGGTCCAAGCGATTTTACAAGCCCCCACATCTTCTCACCATCTACAAGGCCCAAATCCGGCTCTGTCTAGAATACGGCTCTCATCTATGGAGATGAGCCTCTAAATATTATCTTGCTACCCTGAATGCAATTCAGAAACGAGCCGTCAGGCTAATTGACGATTCTACCCTCACCGACTCCCTCGACTCGCTGGCTCATCGAAGAAATGTCTCTGCCCTTTCCCTTTTCTATAGATACTATCACGGCAGGTGCTCTGATGAGACGCGTAGCACGCGATTTGCCGACTCCCAACACTCTTTCGCGGTCAAATTAGAAAAGTGCCGGACTACTTCATTCGCTAATACGTATATCCCCATGACTTCAAGGAACTGGAACTCTCTCTCAGCCTCCATCTTTACTAGCACTTATAACCTTCAAACCCGAGTGCATAAACACCTAAGTCTCCACCCTCTCACTTAATCAACTTTCAATTCTCTTCGGTAATGCAAGGGTCTTTCGAGATCCATAGGGGCTGCTTCTTTACTGGTGGGCCTCTTCTTGCATTCGATTGCATTAAAAAAAAAAATTGTCAGATGTTATAACTACAAGAAACAACATTTTAAAGGACATCTGTCCTCTACGAAACATTAACAATTTGTTATTAAATCAAAGACACTTCTAGTTATAACATCTAACAAATGACTTTATAAAATGAGCCACTGAAGAAGCCAGAAATCAGGGGCGAAACGTTTGGCACATTTGATTAAAAAAACCCTCCGTTTAATTTTAAAAATCTTATTCAACCCTACTACGAATTAAAATTTTCTCTAAAACAATTTTGCTTAAATCATGACGCCATTGAGCTATGTTGAAAATATCTAAGCCACGTATTAAATTTTCGTATAATTATTTGTAGGGGAACCCCGATTGGCTATCACAAGCCTTCAATATATGTATTGATATTTTTATTGTATGACTTGACTGAATTTTCATAGACTCTGTTTAGGTTTTTTTTATAGACATATTATTTATATATTTATTTATTTTTGGAGGGATGTGGATGAAGATGTAATAAAATTCAATATAATAATTTTTATAAAGTAAAACTTGAAATGTTTATCCGCTTTAATTAATTAATTAATATTAATTAACAAGCTATCAGGTACAAGGCGATCATTAATAAAATAAATTACAAACAATATTTTGATATTTCAAAAACTAATAAGAGAATTAATTGTTTGTTCGCTAAAAGAAACTAAAAACTTATTTTGACGATTAATTACGTTTTCGAAGAGACTCTTCGAAAACGTAATGAATAAGAAACTGGAAGAAAAAACACACACAAATAATAAAGAAGATGAAATCGAACAAGAATGGAATGACATGAAATCATGCCTGACCGAAACAGCTAACGAAGTCCTTCAATCAAAGAAAAACGAAATTAAAAAGCCATGGGTAACAGACGAAATACGGCAACTGATTGACGAACGAAGACAATTTAAGAACAGAAAAGACGAAGAAGGGAAAGAAACATATAAAAAATTAAGATGGAAAGTTATAAGAGAATGTAGAAAAGCAAAAGAAAAAATGATTCAAGAAAAATGTAAAGAAGTCAACGAAAATCTAGTATTGGGAAAAGTTGATGTAGCCTATAGGACAATAAAAAGAAATTTTCAAGAAGACAAGCCAAAAAGCAAGAACATAAGAGATAAAGGAGGCCACATTATTCTAAACGAAAACGAACAGGCAAATAGATGGAAGGAACACCTAGAAGAACTCTATGGAGAAGAAAAAACAATGAACCCAATAGAAGAAGAAGAATCTGTGGACGAAAACGAATTAGGAGACCCCATACTCAGGTCAGAATTCGAGACAGCTTTGAAGGAACTAAAAAATAATAGAGCACCCGGAATAGACAATATACAAGCTGAAATCCTAAAGAACTCTGGAGAAAAGGCACGTGACAAACTTTTTGAACTAATTAGCAAAATCTATAAATTGGGAATCATCCCAAAAGATTTCGAAAAAAACAAAATAGTCACACTTCCCAAAAGACAGGCGCGGATAAATGTGAAAATTTCAGGACCATTAGCCTAACCTCACATGCCTCCAAAATCCTAACCAAAATAATCCAAAGAAGAATAGAACAAAGAGTTGAAGAAAATCTGGGGGAAGACCAGTTCGGCTTTAGAAGAAACAGAGGCACCCGAGAAGCAATTCTCTCTCTTAGACTAATAATAGAAAGGGCTTTTATCAGGGAAGAATCTGTCTACATCGGATTCATAGACCTAGAAAAAGCATTCGATAACGTCAATTGGGAAATTATGTTTAAAATATTAAAACAGGCGGGAATAAAATTCAGAGAGAGAAGACTAATCTACAATCTATATCAAAACCAGACGGCAATTATAAATATTGGTGATGAACAAAGAGAAGCCAAAATAAAAAAAGGTGTAAGACAAGGATGTGTGCTGTCACCCATGATTTTCAACTTATACATAGAAGAAGCGATTAAAGAATTCAAAGACAAAATTGATACAGGTATAGAAATCCAAGGTCAAAAGATCGCTATGTTAAGATTTGCCGATGACATTGCCCTTCTAGGAAGCAATAAAAAAGAATTAGAGGACGCCTTGAATGGAATTAACCAAATCCTAATAGAAGAAATCAAAATGAAAGTAAACAAGAATAAAACCAAAGTCCTAGTATGTACAAAAAAAGAACAAACGAGACAGGAATGCATCAAAATTAACCAAGAAAACCTAGAAGGAGTTAAGGAATTCCGCTACCTAGGAAGTAAAATAACATGGGATGGGAGGAGCAAAAACGAAATTAAATCAAGAATTGCCCAAGCAAAAATGGGGTTTAATTCAAAACAAAAACTACTATGCTCCTCCTCAATCAGCTTAGCAAACAGGAAGTTGCTATTGAAGACATATGTATGGAGCATAGCCATGTACGGGTGTGAAACCTGGACAATTGGAAAAGCGGAGAGAAAGAGATTGGAGGCTTTCGAAATGTGGTGCTACAGAAGAATGATGAATATCAAATGGATGGATAAAATCACAAATGAAGAAGTTCTTGGAAAAATCGGAGAAAGAAGAACCTTGTGGAAGAGTCTGAAGAAGAGAAGAGGTCAGATGATGGGGCACACACTGAGACATGGGGGACTGCTTAGGGATATCTTGGAGGGGGAGGTGGGAAAGAAAAGGGGAAGGGGAAGACCCAGATTAGAATATTTCAACCAAATAATTGGGGATATGGGATGCCAGACATTTAGAGAGGTTAAACAGCTGGCGGAGGACAGAGTCGAGTGGAGACGGATTGTTGCATCAAACCAGTCTTAGGACTGTATACTCAATGATGATGATGACGATTAATAGTAAAAGAAATTTAAAAAAATAGACTTGGGTCTGAATTTCTACACTTTGGGAAATATTTACATACTATAGGCCGATTAACAATCAAGTAGGCATATAAAAATTAACTCTGTTACATTTTGCTTCACCTATGAGATGTAATAGAATCAGTTACTTAACCTGAATGAATTAATCTAGTAAGAAAAATCGACGCCTGCAACTCTTAGGGTAGGCATTCGGTGAACACAGATGCTAATTCAATTGTATAATTGTCAGGGATTAACGAGAAGTCCTATGACTTCCAAAATACTTAAGATATTAAATTCGTTCATAATTTTCAGTAGCAAATGTATTTTTTGGTTCATTTTTAACTTTCATCAGATTCTACAAGTTTTCTTTCCCTCAAAAAGATATTTACGATATGAAGTTGATTAAAATTAAATGTTTTATCATAGAGAATTAAGATAGAATATAGTCCTTTCGTATCAAGGAATATTTATTTCATTTCTTGAATAGAAATTATTTTTAGTAAAAAATTTAAAAAAGATAGTCTTATTCACTTCTGCTATTATAAATCACTCTAAATTAATTTCAATTCCAAATTTCAAGATTTAGCTTATAAGAGAAATTTTCGCAAAATATAAGTAAAAGCCATTTTGAGCAACTAATTTTAGAAATCTTAAAAAAATTATCGAATAGTTTTAATTTTGAGTCTATCGGCTAAATATTAAATTATTATTAGTTGAAAAGAAATGGAAGGCAGCCCAAGGATAGTGAAGAAAAAGGGGAAAAAAGAATGACAGTCAATATATACATCTTATTTGGAAATGTAATAATTTTATTCTTCACTATCCTTAGGCTGCCTTCCATTACTTTTCAACTTAAAATTCTATCAGTCCGTCTCTCCAAAGAGAAAATTTCTTCAATTAAATTAATTATTATTATTTTAATTAATTTTTTTAACATTTCTAAAATTAGTTGCACAAAATGGTTTTTGCTAATATTTTGTAAAGTTTCCTCTTAAGTGCCGTCCGTAAATTACGTCACACAGTAAGGGATGAGGGGCACCTCAGATTTGTGAAAATATGAGACAGGTGGCCCGGGGATCTTAAAAATTGTGATGTCACAAAAGTCAAATTAAAAAATTTAAATTTTTTTAAAATAAATCTTTTAGTATTTAGGTCTCTGTAAAATAATTCTAGACAAAAAATTTCTACAATTATTAAATTATAGGGTATAAAATGTGATAGTATGAAGACACAATACAGAGGGGGCCTTAATGAAAATGTGACAGAATGTGACACAGGAGGAGGGGGGTCCAAAAATCTTGAAATTCGTGTTACCTAATTTATTGACGGCCCTTTATAAAAGCTACATCTTGAGATTTGGAAGCGAAATTCGTTTAGAGTGTTTTATAATTGTTAAAGTAAAAAAGTCCATCCCTTTAATTGTTTTTTAAAAATAATCTTTGTTCAAGAAGTTAGGTAACATTCCTTGAAATGAAAGGATTATATTTTAGTTTGCTTCTCCATTGCAAAACAATAAAATTTAATAAATCTTTACTTGTAGATGTCTATTTCGACAAAAGAATACTTTAAAATCCCTAAACATTGTACTGATGAATGCTTAAAATAAACCAAAGATCTGCGTTGTTTCTCAATGTTTTTGTTGATCGCATCGTACCTGATGGCTTACTAATTAATATATTAAGTATAACGGTACTGAAAATATTATTATATTTAAATTTGTTTTAAAGGAGTTCTTTTTCAGAGTCCTGGGATCCTTCCAAGGCTAAGGCAACTGATTACATTGTGGAATGTTAATCATTTAATTGATTTGTTGTTAGTTAATTGATTAATTTATAGATACAATTAATTAATTAACTACAACTTGGGAAGGAGCCAAAATTTTTCGTTCTTACTAACCTTGAGATAGGACTTTTACACTAAGAGCCTCTAAATAACCACTGATCAAATTGCAGGTTTTTTCTTTAGATTTTTATTTTTATTATCATCAAGTCATTGTCCTGAAATTTTCACCTTGAAAAATACATATTTAGTTCATATTTTATTTAATAGAATTCTAGCACTGACGGCCTTGGAATGTTGAAAATACCAGTCGATCTCGAAAGTTAAATCATATATGTAATGTGGCCAGTTGTACAATGGGTGACCTTTCAGAGTACTGTGAATTGGTAGCATTCATGTTGCTTGCTTTCATTAGAATTGATTGGAGTGGTCTCAAATACAGTTGTAACCCTTTAATTAAACTATAATATACAAACATAAAAGCTATATCTATTAAGGGAATAGAGACAGAGACGGTCACCTATGGACGTCTAAGTTTAATATAAGTTCAAACCTTGAACATCAAATGAAATTGGTAATGATGCTGTCTAATACTTTGCGAAATTCTTCGTTAATGCTTTTCAAATACGTAAATATTTTAACTAACGTTGCTGACACCTTTAAACAATTGAACCACGAAAATTAAATAATTTTTCACTTCTAGCTCTCCAGATCTAGAAATTATTTATTATTTTTTGAAAAGGAAAAATGTTATTGAGCACCCGGCAGGATTCGAAACTGCTGAAACTTTTAATTTAAAAAATAATTTTAAAATTTAGAATTAGAGGAAAGCCAATTTTATTCTTGGATCCTAGTAGATATTTTTTATATGTTAGAAGGTTTTGCCCCTTCAGGGATCACACCCGAGTACCAAATATGCTTTTCAGAACGTTTGCTTAACCCTAAAACTCTTCTGACATATAGGTAATTATATTTTCAGTTCAAAGAAATTTCACTCAAGTTATAGAAAATTCGATTGCGGCTATTGAGTCTCAGTAAGATGTTGACATTTTATAAAATTCCATCTTTTATCATAAAATTTAAAATTATTGTTAATATTAATTAAATAATAAACATTTGATATTTTCACAATCGCGAGCTGCGTTATACAATCAAATTTTCTATAACTTGATTTAAATTTCTTTAAGCCGTACATATATAATATGTCAGAAGAGTTTTTTAACTCAAGTTATAGAAAACTTAAATGTATATTAAAACAGCTGGCGATTGTTAAAATAAAGACCGTAACCCAGAAGTAATTATTTAGGTCATTTATCAAAGATATTAATAGATAAGTTTATATTGCATCTAGGAGGGTTTTGTCCCCTCGGGAGTCGAACCCAAGCACTAGAACGCTTTCCGGGCAACTAGTCTAGACCCTTGAGACACTCACCTCCAAACATGCAATATATAACGAAAGCCACTTATTTTCACTCATTCAACTCGATTGGAATAGGGTCTAGACTAGTTGCCCGGAAAGCGTACTAGTGCTTGGGTTCGACTCACGAGGGGATAAAACCCTCCTAAATGCAATATAAACTATATCTTTGATAAATGACCTAAATTCATGTTCTTAAAATTAATTGATTCAATATCAAAAGTTGATTTTGAGAAAAAACTCAATCTTTCTTTCTCAAATAGATACTCAATTCTTTACATAAATCTGCCTTCGCATTGGTCCGATGCTGAATCTTTATTTCAGTTAAGCATTAATTTTTACTATTCCAATCGAGTTGAATGGAGTGAAAATAAGTGGCTTTCGTTATATATTGCATGTTTGGAGGTGAGTGTCTCAAGGGTCTAGACTAGTTGCCCGGAAAGCGTACTAGTGCTTGGGTTCGACTCCCGAGGGAACAAAACCCTCCTACATGCAATATAAACTTATCTATTAATATCTATGATAAATGACCTAAATTCATGTTCTTAAAATTAATTTTATAAATTTTAGGATTTATTCAGTAACACAAAATAAACAAAAAGTTTCAGTTAATAAAAAGTCTTTCCAGCAACTTATAACCTTCAATCTTTCAAGACCTGCATCCACAGATACCTTCGACTCCTACTCAATCCCTAAATCTCTTCTTATTTTCACGATACAAGGGTCAACCGCAGACTACAGAGGTTGTACACTTTTTGGTGCAACCTCTTCTTGTATCAATATCATTAGAAAAAAAATTAACACTATTTATTTCATACATATACTAGACAGTTTCGGTCACCCAGGTAGACCACATTCAGTAGTAAATTTCGTTCAAGATTTGGAATTTGTCACTCTGTAGGTACATATAACTCATTTTTAATTTAACATTGAGTTATATGTACAGAGTGACACATTCCAAACTTGAACGAAATTTACTACTGAAAATAGTGTACTAGTGATGACCGAAACTGTCTACTATATCTATGAAATAAATAGTGTTAATTAACTGAAATTACTCTATTTGTTTAATTTTTGTTACTAAATAAACCCTAAAATTTATAAAAGTAATTGTTTTTGAATTTTATGATATTAAATGGAACTTAATCGCTGCAATCGGGTTTTCTATAACTTGAGTGATATTTCTTTAAATTGAGAATATAATTTTAGTTATGTAGATTTTCGGCTCTAGAGTTAAGCGAACTACCCGGAAAGGTTGTTTGGCGCTCTGGCTGGACTCCTATAAGAGGGCGAACTCTTCTGACATATAAAATAAATATATCTATTATGATCGAAATTTAAAATTGACCTATCTCATTTTCTAAATTTTAAAATCGATAAAGTGACCATGACGTGAGATTGAGTTGAATTTTTTTTAAATTTCATCTATTTTCATTAAATTAAAAAAATTCTAAAACACTCATTAATTACAATATAATATACTAATTTTTAAAATGATAAAAAATATGTTTTGTTATTTATAGCGAGTAAGTGTATGATATTTTATTCAGTAGATACGCTTTGCTTTTAGGTACCTAGAAAATTTCATAGGGATCATTTAGAAAATACGTCACTCAAAATTTTGACTTTTTGGACCCCTCTCCACCCCCTTCGTCTCATTTTCTAGAACACCCCTAACAAATAAAACGTCACAAAAGCTAGACCCCCTATAATAAAATTAAAAAAATAAAATGGATGAACTGTATATGTCACGTTTCCTAAGACACCCCTCCCTGTTTAAGAGCATATTTTATGAATGGCGCCATATACCTACGTTATATGTTCATTTGGTTGATAGTAGTAAAAAAAGAATTCATTATAGGAAAATCGCGGGGGTAACTTTTACTGAATCCATTGTTATGGATAATTTTTATCACATGTCAGAAGGGTTAGATGTTCAAACTAGTTTCACTTCGAAGGATAGCTTTCTGACTCTTGGATTCGATTCCTAAGGGTCTTGATACATTCCTTCTGACATATTATTTAATAAAAATTATCAATTCCAATTTCAATTCAAACGATATCCTCGTTTTTTCCATCAAAAAGTTTTAATTGTTTTTTCCTAATCTGTGATTAGGATACGAGGAATAAATTCTGTGCTTCTTTGTCTGTATGGGTACTACCTAATAAAAGTCAAGAACAAAAGCTCCTATTTTAATTAATTCTGGTCCTCTGTGATTAACTTCTCTTCTAAGTACTTTATGGTAAATCTTCTCATAAACAAATAGTATTAAAGTAAATTAAAGGAAAAAATCTTCATATTCGATTTTCAAAAGTGAAATAATTGATTTACGTCATTTATTAATTTTTAAAAATTAAAGAGCTTAAATGTACATATAGCCAAGAAAAATATACTAAAATTATATATCTTAAGTAGACGGTTCGAGTTTATTTTTTTACTAATTATCAGGACTCGATGCAGCATATATGTCGTGATGATTAGTAGAAAAATAAACCCGAAACTTCGATTTAAGAGATATAATTTTATTTTATTTTTCTTCCCTATATGTACCTTTAAAGGCTAAAAAAGTTACAGGAGCATTAATCTTAGAAATTATTTTCCTGGTCAATTGACGAAAATCACGATAGGAGTGACATCTCATTGAGTTATATGGAATTAATAATTCCATGTAATGGAATAGCGAATTCACCCCTCCTCACATCTAGTGGCAAAATGTTGTCGGGGAAACAAAATCTATTCTCCCATAAGAACAATAGATTTACTTACTTGTTAGAATCAATGATTACTTTAACTAAAATTTATATCTGTAAGAGATGAATCACAGATGACCATTTAGAATTAAACAAACAGCACCATGAGAAGGCGGATATATCACCCCTATATTTATATAGAAATAATTTAAAATAGTAAAACTAATACGTTTTCAAAAATATATAATTTAATTTATTATTTTTTTTCGAGGAACAAAGTCAGATCTTGGGAGACGACAAAAGCTTATCGGAGCATCTTAAGCTCCCGATACAACGAATCAACGACTACCAACTTCTTCTTAAGGTATTAATTATTTTTATTTACCTTTACAAAAGAAACTAATGTCTAATAATAAAGAATTTCGCTGATAGCAAATAAATCATTTTATATATGAATCAGTAAATCGAAAAATGAATAGGATAAATATTGTATTTCCATTAACATGAAACGTTTCGTGAAATATTTTCATTTTATCAATCACAAAAATTTTAAGTGGATATCTAAAATGTTTCTTTTTTGAAACAAGATCAGATCAGAATCAGAATTTAAGGAACGTAACCTTATTCTTTTTTTTGAGGGGGGGGGGGTTCTTTTAAATCTTTTCCATTACCATACGAAATCTTAGAATGTGTTGACAGTCTTAGCAAGCTTTTTGAAGGCCAAAGAGGCATCACATTTCTAACCTCAGCCAGTTTAATTATTCAAAATGGCCGGTCTGCCGGTTCTCTTCTTGTCTTCAACTGATCCGGTTTCACGAAAACGGGCGATAAATTTGGATATCCTCGAATTCTTAGACACTGTTACATCCGGATATTTAATACACGAAATTGGTCTACTACAAATGCATATGAACGACTGCCAAAATGTTCAACAATGAACACTCGTTTGATCTTGGGAAAACGATATGTTTACGAAACTGTGAACTCTGCAATACTACAGAAGTTATATGATCAGTACACATTACAATTGCCCCTAGATTTGTTGTCGGTAATACCAGTGGTGCTATCGTGTGGTAGCCGATAGAAATAATTCAAAAAACTACTATTTACAGACACATTTATTTCGATGTGCTCGACTTTTCGATCACTCTGTTTTATTAGGTACTATTTGTATAGTTGTTCTGATTTTTTCATTAAATTATTTTCATAATTAAATAAAGTCGATGGTATTCACTAAACATGGCTAAATAATTAGTGGAGGTAAGAGAAAGTCAAATGATGTGCACAACTCAATAGTCCGGTATCCTTAGTGGATGTTGACTATGTCACTGCCTGAGAAACACGGTCTTCTTCCCTCTGCCATACCTCCTTTTATACCCCTCATTGGTAATCTATTCATGAGCGATAATGAGCTCAAGATAAAAGTCTAATGACCTCAAAAGATTAGACTTTGACCTGAGCTCATTATCGATTTCTTGGAAATAACTAAGAATAGATTACAATTGAGGGGTATAAAAAGGTGGTATGGTAGAGGGAAGAAGACAGTGTTTCTCAGGCAGTGGCATAGTCAACATCCACTAAGGATACTGGACTAGTGAGTTGTGCACACCATTTGACTTTCACTTATCTCTAGTAGTTATTGAGCCGTGTTTAGTGATTACCATTAGCTACGTGTTGGCGTACGCGACCCATAATTTAAGAAGCACTGATTAAGACCCTAATATTGAATACGTCTATAATGTTTTTTATTTTTAATAATTTTTTATTATGTTTAATATATGCTTGTAATTTTTATAATAATTTATTAAGTAGGTAGTTTACTTTTTATTTGATTGTTATATATCGTACCTACTCGTATAAACAAATTCTTGTTGAGATCTTCTGGTCGTAAGCCATATAGGTCACTCGAGATAGGAATCCAGTAATATTTCCCGACTCCCTGGTGACCTAGATCCCAGATCCCAGCACAATGGAATCACTCAAGACAGTCTTGATGCTTGTCTGGCTGTGCTCCAGCAATAGGATAGGACAAGGGTGGTTGCGAAATACCCGGAGAAAAAATGAAAAGAGAAGACATAGTTGTTGCTAATTATGGGGTATATTCAAAGAGAGGCAAACGGGGGCACTTGTCCCCTCCTTTCTTGATTTGAGAAAAGATATTAATTTTTGTTGTGAAAAGCGACCTATTCTTTTCTACTACTCGAGTTCGAGTTGACACTAGTAAGAGATTTAAATTTTCTTAGAAAATCATAAAGGAGTGTCATCTATTAGATCCTATGGAATGGATTATTTTTAAATATATGTCAGAAGGGTTGTACATTCGTAGTGAAACAAAAATTAAATATCTTTAGTCAAAAAAGTATTTAAATAAATCTACATTCAAAATAAAAAAACATTCTCAAATTAATTAAAATTTTATATTCCATAATACAAGATTCAGACATAAATTATAGTCCATCTTCATTTAAAATTAAAAAAATCTTACTATTATTAAAAAAATATAACAATTAGATGCCTTTTCAAGGAGACGGACAGATAGATATAAAACAGAGGATCAGATGGAAGCCAGTCCAAGGATAAATAATAAGATGATTACTAATAAAAGAAAATTTATTGGAAAGAGATCTTTACAGTAATACCACCATGATAAAAAATATTTTATAGTTTTTTTTTTTTTTTAAATTTATTTAATGTCACTGGTAACAAAGCCTATTTAGACAGCACATAAGTAAAGTGTTAGTAGGGTTAGTGAGGGAGCTGAGTTTTCCAGCCGGTAGAAATTTTTATTTGCCAGCCAGGATCGAACCCCGGCCCTCCAATCCAACATCGTCATAATCGATCGATGCCGAAGCGAGGCCAGTGCGATAGCTGACCGAGCTAACCCGACTCCCCAATATTTTATAGTTTTGCCCTCAGATAAAATTCGATCTCTCCAAAATAATCATTTGATTATAATTTTGATACGAATTTTTGATTTGCGGTAAAATAAATACATATAACTTCTAAATTTCAAATTTTTATCTTATTTAGTTTAATAGATAACTGCCTTGACAGAAGGATAGATAGTCAAATATTGTATTAAAATACTATTAGGGTCCGGTTTTTCTTTTTAAGCAGAACCCTAAAATTAACAAACCATGAATAGAGAAATTGAAAAAAATTAAATAATTAGATAAAAATATATTAATGAAATTATCAAAATATGAAATTTAAATGGCTTGGTTCGTACTGGATATGTTAATTTTTAAAAAAGGGTGAATAAAATTTAATTGCTTCTTTCCAGTAATTTGTTACTAATTCCAGTGGTTAATCCAAATATTTCGAGAGCACTACGGCATCTATTCCTCAGTGGAAACTACCTTCTCACCAACCTTATAATTTTCGACTGGTTCAGACTTTGTTAAAATATTGAATATTAATAAATATTGTTGTCATCTTATACTCTGAGCTTGATAATATGTAACTTAGGGTGGGCCTTATTTTCGGTATTTTTCGAATTTTTACGCGAACATGGAGCTCAATGGTTGGAAAAAAATAAAAAAAAATATCCCCCAAGTTTCAAGTCTCTATCTCAATTATAACCTGTGCGATGTAAGTTTCTCATCCAAATAACATAGGGTTTTTGGCATTGAAAGATCATTTTTTCATTCCGGCCATTGTAATGGTTCAAAAGATTTGAAAAGCTGTAGACTTTATCCTTATAATAGTAGCTATCCCTCATAATTTTTACAGATTTTTAGCTATTGTAATTTTGGAATCTATAACTTGGTAACACTAAGATATAGCAGTAATTTATCTAGCTGTAACTCCAAAATTATAATAGCTAAAAATCTGAAATAATTCTGATGGATAGCTAGTCTTATAAGGATAAAGTCTACAGAGTTTCAAATTTTTTGAACCATTACTTTGGCTGGAATAAAAAATTGATATTTTAATGTCAAAAACCTCATGTTATTTTAGATGAGAAACTTACATCCCTGGGGGCACATGTTATAATTGAGATAGAGACTTGAAACTTGGGGATATTTTTTTTTATTTATTTTGAACCATATGAGCCCTTGTTCGCGTAAAAATTCGAAAATGTGGTCAAACTTTTATCGTTGAAATCTGCAAGTTGATGGGGTCGGTATATTGGTAGGGTTTCCATTGGTTTCCATTGAGGAAGAGATGCCGTAGAGCTCTCGAAATATTTGGATTAATCACTTGAATTAATAAAAAAATACTGAAAAGAAGCAATTGAATTTCATTCATCCTCCTTTAGAAATTATCGAAGCTTTGTCCCATCTCCTCTGGAAAATTTATAGCAGACAGGTCTTAAATAATAATATAGCTTAAAAATCTAAGAGAAAATAATATTTTCTTTGCTTTATCGAATAGAATCTCTGTAGAAGTATTTTTAAATGTTGTTTTATAGGATTTTTGTTTTTTGTTTCAACAATTTCTCATTCTATTTATTTTTAAACATTATCATCGCTCTATATTTCTTATTCAATAAATACATCTAAGCATCATTCTAAGATCTCTATTTTCTTTGTAAAATATTTTTAATATTTAAACATAATATTATCTTGTTATGATGATTGCTTCTGATTGGCTCCAAGCCTGAAGTATTGCTCTGGTTTTTCTTTGCTGACACAAATCGGGGAATTTTAAATAGAAAAACTTAAGATTAGACTACGAGTCATAGCATACGTTATGCTTTAAAAGTTGAAAACGCAAAGAAAACAGCCACCGCAACTCCATTGCTTCCATCATATATTTTTTTATACACACACACACATGCACATAAATTCATACAGAGGAGAGATGGAAATGCATCATTTATCAATTTTAATTGAAGTAATATTCTCAATTGCGATTTGATATTTCAGGCGCCACTATATTTAGTAGAGCTTATAAATAAAATTCTAAAATTAAATTATTAATATTTAAACATTTATTTCCAAAATATATTTGCTCTTGACTCTTTTTAATTAATGTTACATTTTAAATTTGCTCTAATTTTTTTTACATAAATTTTAGAATTCTAATTATAGATACTAGTTTGTTTTTTCTTTCTAAACAAAATTTGTTTACATTTTAAACTTTTTTTTTTTTGGGCTTTTCGGCCTTTTTAGCCACTAAGCCACTTTTACGATACTATACATTTATTTTCCAAATTTGTCTCTACTCCCGGGGTCAGATTTTAGCTGGATGCCTCGAGTCGGATTCGAACCCGGGTCCTCTGGTTAGCTCGCTGTCATGCTACCGACTAGCCTATCTGACCCCCCACATTTTAAACTTAAAATCACATTTTTTAAATAATTAAAACACTGTTCAACAAACATTTTCACCCCTAAACCTAACAATAGATCGTAGTAGAGTACCTATTATACGCTGATTCTGATGGTGTTTTTGTATTTTTACTTTACCATACAGGGTATGGCCAAGTATTGTAATCGTGCATGAATAGTATTTTTTTTGCTTCAATTTTTCGAAATATCTAAAAATCGGCTGAAACTATTTTGTTTAACAAATTGAGCGAGACCATGGCGTTTTGGTCTAAAAAAGGCCCTCATGACTGAGCATCTGATTTATGTATAGGTACAATTTTTGGTTGAGTTTGGTCCAAGGGCTAGATCTTCTTTTGTTTGAGCCTACACTTCCACATTTTGAGCGGTTAGTTTTTGCATTTTTAGACTTCTGGGGGCACACTGATTATAAATACAAAATTTAGTTGACTTTTGTCCAAGGGCATAGATTTTAATTTTTTACCCCAAATATTTTTATTAAATATTAAATATTCGAGAGGGCCCAGGCTTATGGTAAAGTCAATGGATGGCCACATCAGTTTTTACAACAGGTCAGGGTTTTGAGATGTTTTTCATCTAAACACCAAATAAGGCCATTTTGATCTAATCTTGGGACGTCAAAAATATGAAACAATAATATTTGGGATCAAAATATTTTGCTCTTTTAAAGGAGAAAGTTTTTATCCATTAGAACTCGATTTATAATTAAAAAACTAAGACCATATGTTTATTAGGTATTCTTTAAAATAATGTAGTTTAAGTTTTTTGCTTTAAATTGAATTATAATCGAGGTAAAAGCAAGCAGTAAATTGAAAAATAAAGAGGAGGCTGTTTTCTATTAAATTTTGATTTCAAATATTACTGTTTCATATCTATGGCGACTCGAAAATAGCTCAAAATGTCCTTTTTCGCGGGTTCGACCAGAATCATCTCAAAACAGTGAGCTGTTTTAAAAATTTGAAAATGGCATGCGAATGTGCTTAAAAACTTTACTAGGTTCAATTTTTAGATTTTCCTATGAGAACTTTTGTTAAATTTTTGAGCAGTGTTATTATTTTTTTAAATAATTAAAGATGACTCCATTATTTTGGGAAACAATTCTTCTATAATTCAAGTAAGAATTATATGTTTATTCCAATTTAGGCATCGAGTCAATACTCCCTACCCGAGTCCATATTTTCAACAGTCTTTTTTATATAATTTCACTCATTTTTTAAATTATGAAAAAACTTTCAAACATGTCTCCTAGCCGAAGGAGGGCTTTGCAGCTGGTAATAAATAATCTTCGCCTTAGAGTGTAAACCTGCTAACTCCATTTATTATCATATATGACATATTAATACCGTTCGAAAGAAAAAGAGATGCAGCATCGTGCAAGTAAAACTGCTACTTAAAATTACGATCTGTACGGTAAGTTGTAGAAAAAAAAATGTGAAAAATAGTTTCTTTCCATAACAACAATATTAAATTTTGATTGGTTTTTCTCTGCCCTGTAAAATTTCCTTGTTGTGAGTTAGCAGGTTTACATTCTAAGGCGACGCAATATAATAATAAATTTAATTGAAAAGTTTTTGTTTTGCCGATGCAGCAGAGTTGTTGATTCACAAAGAGAACAAAGAGGTTGTCCCTCTGATGCAAATAAACATATACACATATATCTCAAGATGATATATCTGTATATATATTATTTATTTGTTTGAGACTATAGTTTCGAACTTGGTCTTCATCTAGTCTCTTCAATTATAAATGTTTTTCATGGAGTCAATATCATATTGACTCCATGAAAAACATTTATAATTGAAGAAAGACTGATGATAGTCAAGTCTTCTTCGAAACTATAGTCTCAACAATAAATATTATATATACAGATATATCATCCTGAGATACATGTGTATATGTTTATTTGCATCAAGCAGAGGACAACCTCTTCGTTTCTCTATTAGTAATAATAAATTGTCCAAAATTTATTCTACAAAAGAAATATGCATCTTGTTTGGAACCCCCTTTTATATATGTACATATTTTTCCGAGTTTATTAGAATAAACCATTTATACTAGCAAAACCTTAGTTACTATAATGTAGAGATTCTATAAAACCCGAAGAAGCTTAGAAAAGCGAAATGTCTTTTTTGTAAAAAATATACTAATTTCCAAATTCCTGTCAACTAAATAGTATAATATTGCTTAAGATTAATAGAAATATATATTTATGCATCATTATCATCATTATAGAATAATTATTCCTAAGACCGTTTTGATGTAACTACCAGCCTCAATTCAACTCCTTAATTTCTCTAAAAGTCCCACATTTTCTTTCCTTCAATACCATATATTAGCGAAAATATTAATTGTTATATATTTGTATTTTTTCAGGAGTTGGTTAGGTATTCCTCGCTACTTGGCGAAGACACAACCGACCTTCAGAGAGCTCTTGAGTTGATGCAAGGTGTGCCCCACCGGGCAGATGATATCAAATTTATCAGTAATATCGAAGGATACCACGGAAATATCCATAAATTGGGACGACTTATAAGACACGTAAGTATTTTACATGTTTTATAAGAATATTTATTTCAATATTCTTAAGGTAAATGATAATTTGTAGAAATTTTAAGTTAGAGTTTTGAAAAATTATAAAAGATCGCCATTTGTATCATGAAAATATATTTAAATATCAAAAACTTTGACCTTATTGTTTTCAAAATATAACTTTTTTTTTTAATTTAAGCATGTAACAAAAGAAGCAGATTTCTACTCTTTTAAGAAACATGTATAAAATGTATATTTTTATTATTTTTGGAAAATATTCTCTAAAGCTCTTAAGTTCCTGTTTTAATTTTTTTTTTAATTTTTTTTTATTTTGAATAACGGCACGAAATGATTAGACCCTTTCCCAAAAAGTTTTTTCGAGAGGGGAAAAGGCATTTTAAATAATATAGATAGGTATATTTTTTAATAAAATGATATTGGAATCCAAATAATACATATTAATTACAATTTTTGAAAATATTATATTATTATATTAAATTTAAACACTTTTGACGATTTATCAGCTTCCCAAATTTCAAAAATTATAAATTTTTGGGCCGTAATCACAATTTGGTCTATTCCAAAGCAATAGATAAATTCAATTAATTTAGTCAATAAATAACAAATTGTATTATAAATAAAATGAGCTATAGGGATTCGAACCCCGGATCTCTGAATCTCCGGCGCATTTCTCTTATCCTCTGAGCTACAGATTCTATATTAAATTTGATGCCTAATCTCTAAATGAAAATGGAATTTCATTGTTTTTAATTTTTTCTTTATTCATTTTTTGCCGATCTGTAGTAGCCTGACTATTAATTAAATTATACTATTATAATTTCGTATATTTGAATTTAAATACGGTATCAAATCAGCTAATCGATTTCGAAGGGGAATAGGCTCTGGGTAAGTGCCTAGGTATAGTGATTTTTGTTGAAATTTAAATATATTTTTAAGACCCTACCCCTACCTTATATACAGGGTGGGGCATAAAGATCTACCACATTTTGAAGAGGTATAAAAAATGAAAAAATTTAACTGGAAAAAAACTGAATATATTTTTGAAAAGAACATAATTTTTTTAAATGTGTTTTAAACATATATCAGACGAAAAGGGGGGGGGTCAAAAATAAAAATTCTAGCCCTTTTGGCCAAACTCAGCCAAATTTTGTATACATATTTTGTGGACCTTCAGAAGGCTAGAAATGTAAAAACTAACCACCCAAAATGGGGGGGGGGTCAAAAATGAAAATTCTAGCCCTTTTGTTCAAACTATGTATACAAAATTTGGTTAGTTTTTGTATTTCTAGCCTTCTATGGGGTCCACAGAATGTGTAAACAAAATTTGGTTGAGTTTGGTCAAAAGGGCTAGAATTTTAATTCATGACCCCCTCACTTTTTGTCTGATAATGTTTAAAACACATTTAAAAAAATTATTTTATGTTCTTTTCAAAATTATATTCAGTTTTTTTCTAGTTAAATTTTTCATTTTTTTATACCTCTTCAAAATGTGGTAATCTTTATTCCCCATCATGTATATGTTTTCCAAATCTCTGAGTACAAATTTTTTCGTTATCATATATTACACTGGAATTTTGAAAAAAAAAATAATAATATTGTTTTTCCTTTTTAGGACTGGTTCACTGTAACAGATCGCGAGGGCAAAGCCAAAGAACGTTATCTTTTCCTCTTTAAAGATAAAATCCTCATTTGTAAAGTTCGGCGAATATCTGATGATCGAAGTGTTTTCACTTTGAAAGATATTGTTAAACTAATTTAATATTTTTGCAAATTAATTTAAAGCTTAAATATTGTGAGTATAAAAAAATTTAAATTTCTAGCTAACTGAAAGCGAATATACTGATATCAAAGAGGATCATCGCTCCTTCGACCTTCATATTCCGGGTTTGAATTTATCTCCATTACGTGTAACTGCTCACGCAGACGAAGTTAAACATCTGTGGGTCAAAGAAATCAAACAATACGCTTCCGAATATAGTAAGTTCCGTTTTTATTTCCGTGGTAAAGATGGTAGGGGTCTGTCTAGTTTTTCAGTCGATTCTATATTCCACTATATTTTTAATCTAGTAACAAATAATTATATAAGTTCCAATTGCCGACTTGAAAATTTTTAAGAAATCACAAGAGATTGTTTTCTACTAAATCAGGACGGTCATGGGTAATTTGTTGTATTGTTGATAATTGGGTTGTTTTCACCCAATGGGGATTGAACAATAATGAAAATCCTACCGGGCCTATGAGATAAATCCATATGATATATGTATCACGCTAAATATATCCTTCAAAGATTTAATCTTCATTTGTAAAATTTCACGGCCTAGTGATTATAAACTTAAACATATAGCCTTGCCTTGATTAAATCTTTAAGTGAAATGTTTAGCGTAATAGTACAATGTCAGATTGGCATGGCCACCATATTAAATTTCCCGAAATCTGAAGAGGGCCCTTTATTATGGAATAAGTGTCTTATGAATTAAAAAAGTTGATCCTACGCACTTTTTTTCTAAAATACCCCCTTAAAAAATGTCACACTTTGCATGCGACCCATTATCACGATTAAAAATTTTGTACCACCTGAAAATTTCGACTCAAATATAAACTTTTAAAGGTAGCTAAAAATTTTTGAACATTTTTTTAGTGCTTCATATTTTAACGTTTTTTAACTATCTTTAAATATTAATATTCTGGCTTAATTTTTTTTTTTACTTTCAATTTACAATAAAAATGAACAAAAATAGAAGACGAGACTAAAATAAAACAAAAAAAAAAAAAAAAAACGCTTGAAACATGAACCACTAAAAAATCTTCAAAAATTTTGAGTTTCCTTTAAAAATTTATATTTCGAGGTGAAATTTTTTTTATAGAGAAATAAATTTTTTTGTGTATTGATAGAGATTCAACGCCGCCTTTTAGAGGTAGGGTATGCATTCAAATAGCACATTCTGTTCTACAGGTTGCATCATCAGGCGTATAACTGGTAAAAAACTACATTTTGAGCATTACTACAATTTTTAGGTCCGGTACCCAAAATCTGAATCGAGTCCCTTATTTTGGAATAAGTATCTGTTTTTTATGAAGTGGAAAAAGTTGGTTATCTTACGATACTCCCTTAAAAAAATCATCGGACCCCGGGACCCCTTTGTGGCCATGCAGATTGGTCTACTTAACAGATTAGCATTTACGGCACTTGAACTTATTTCACGAGGAAGTGAATACATTCCTTCTGACATGTAATAAATATTATCCAAAACAACTCGGATTCACTAGAAGACGATCTCTAGTGATTTCTTGGTAACAAATAACCCTTTAGTTTTTCCTTTGAGTACGTGGAAAATTTCATGCTCCTAAGCAACCTTAGTTTTTAAAATTTTTATATCTACCTAATGGTAATCGTATTCAAAATGAAAAAAAAATATTCGAGAAGAAATTCAATTTTTATTATAAAAAATAAACTTTTTTTTGACGATTTAATTTCAAAAGTACTTTTTAAATTAAGATGAAATTTTTATTGACATATAGTTACTTCATTTTCTCAATACATGTTATATTTTATTTTTCTTTATCAAATCCAAAGTGGGCAGTGATAGTAAAGTGAACAAGTTTGAGACCTAACATATATTTATTATTTTTCAAACTCATTTTTCTTATCAAAAGATTATTTACTTCGATTATTGGAAAAAAATTGTTCAAGAATTTAGTAGCTAAATAAGTTTTTCTATGCTCTTGAGAGGGGAGGGGAGGGATTGACCTGACTCCCTGTCTCTACGCCACCAATTTATGTTTGTAGCTGTTTCAGTTCAAATAATAATCCATTCATTTCTTTCTAGTTTCATCAGATAGTCTGAAAACATTGCCAACTTCAACTGAGCTTGAATCTTTATCACCTATTGAGCTTTCTATTAAGCTCGAGGAGTCGAAACCAATCGAAAATACCAAAAAACAAGAACCTGAAAAGCCAATACTTCAATCTATAGAAAATATACAAACTGAAAAAGAAAAAGTTAAACAAATTACATTAATAAAAGAGGAAAAAGTAGAAGCTGTTGAAACAAAACAAACAGAGAGTTCTTTAATTTCGAAAACCACTCTAGAAACAAAAAGGCCATTAGAAGACCAAGAAATAATAACTGAGGCAATTCAAGAAGTTGATAAATCAAAAGAGACCAGTCAAAAACCAATAGAACCGCCATTGAAAAAGGTAAAATCTTTAGAAACAACAGACGAAGAGAAAACTCTTAAAGAGGAGACTAAAGAAAAATCTGAAATCTCACCAGAAAAATTACAAAAACCTCAAGCAGTTCCTTTGGAAAAAGAAAAAACAGATACTCCAAAAAAATCCGAAGCCACAGTTCCAAAGCCAGAAGAAACTCAAGCAGCTCCATTGAAAACTGAAAAACCAGAACCTCTGAAAAAATCTGAAACTACCGCACAAAAATCTCAAGAACCAGCTCCCTTGAAAGCGGAAAAATCAGAACCACCGAAAAAGTCCGAAACTACAGAAAAATCCGCCACCACAGCAAACCCCAAGAACCTCAAGTAGCTCCTTTAAAAACAGATATCCCGAAAACTACATCAGCACCTCCTTTGGAAAAAGAAAAATCAGATATTCCAATAGTTAAACCGTCTTTAGAAAATAAAGAACCGGTAGTAACATCGGAATCTGCTAAAAAAACCGAAGAAGTTAAGTTAGAAAAGAAAGAAACCCAAATTACAGCTCAAAAAACTGAAGTATCATCAAAATCTCAAGAAACTCCTGTAACACCCATTAAGCCTGTAGAAGTGAAAGCACCTATTGAAACCAAGGTAACGAAAACCGAAACCCCAAAAGCTGCTCCAGCCGAACCACCAAAAACCCCATCTCAAGAACTGTCAACAATTGACAAACCGAAAACTCTAGAAACCACCTTCAAAACAACAACACCGAAAATGGATTCTAAAACATCACAAGGTATTATTTATGTTTTTAAGCTTATTTATTTTATTTTTTTAATCATGCGCTTTTTGTCTGCTTTTTCTTTTTCTCTCTCTTATATACTTTCACTATTTAGATAATCCCTTTTCTTTCTTCTTGCTGACGCTCACGCTCAATTTAGATATGGCGATGACTTGAATGATTACATTTTTTCTCACTTTTATCTTTCTTACTCTCTCTTTTTTTTACTATTTAAAATCCTATCCGCTGACCCAATCTGGGTCCCAGAATTCTCCTCTAGCTCGGCCTACATGATGGAATCGTCGGGCTCGATGCACTACGAGTCAACCCTGATGTCGACCTCTTATGAGATGACGAGCGAACAACAACAACTACAACAACAACAACAACAACAATCCTATTCTACCAATGTTTCATCCAGCGATGCACAAGTGTTTAAACTGTCGCTGGGTGCGACAGCCGATGGCCGTCCGATGTTCACAAAGACCATTCAAGGATTTCAACTTGAACGTGAGTGTGAATCAAAAGATACGTACACACTGCTCAAAACTAGGGCGACAAAATAATAAAACAAATTTCCAAAAGCTTACATTCTTTAAATTTAGCACAATATTGAAAATTAATTTTAAAATCGATAGGTAAAATATTCTTATTTACTTATATTTATTCACTAAGCAGTTTCGGTAACTGGTTGACCATCTTCGGTAGTAAATACTTACTTTTTCGTGATCAGTAGCATCTCATTTTGAATTTCTTTTCATAGATTTTATATATTATAGAACTTTCATTCTTTGAAAACAAATAAAAAATTAGATGTTTTTATAGAGAATCTCCAAAAACCAAAACGACATTCATTAATGAAAAGAATTTAATTTATATGGTCTTAATTTATTTGAAATTAGTTGAAATATTTTTATATTGCATTATCAGGGGTGGGGGGGGGACGAACCCTAAATAAATTAAGACCATATAAATTAAATTCTTTTCATTAATAATTCGATTGCCGCCGTGAGTTGTATTTTCTCTGCGACATTTATTAAAGTAAAGAAAATTTAAAAAATTTTAAAATATAAAATTCTAGGTTGGTTGCATAAAAATATTTTTGTGAACCCTACCTAGAATTATATTTATTAAATTTTATTTACTTTTTTAAAATATGTTCCACCATGAACCTACACCATTCTCCCTTAACAAAAACGACATTTATTACTGAAAATGGTCAATCGGAGGTAATTGAAACTGACTAGTATATAAACATTAATAAATAAATATTATTTGTCTAAGTTTATTAAATTTATTTTAATTATTTGACAAATAAACTAAAAGATTATATAACATTTTTTATTTGATGATCTATACCTACTTTTTAACATTAAAATATAAATTCATAGGCATTTGGACTTAAAAAAAATATAATTAATTTAATAGAGATGTTTGATCTTTTTTATAGCAATTTTTTATATTGAGTATGGACATTTTATTCAGATAATTTTTATTAACTCAATAAAATTAGTAGTTTGAAAAAGTCTCAAATAGTGAGACAAAATGTCGATATTGAATTAATTTTATTTTAATTTTTAATTGAAGTCCAAACTCTAAGCATTTTTATTTGTTTTGTGAATACTTCTGGTTATTAATATTTTGGAATTGAAGAGTGAATCAAATTTAATTATTTTAAATTATGATGGGATTTTACAAAAAAAAAAACACTACAAAAATAAGACAATAAATAAATAAAATGATAATAAAAATGATAAGAAAACAATTCTTATATACATTAAGAAAAACAATAAATAAATACTAAAAAAATACACTGAAAAACTAACAATAGAAAAGTCAAATCGAAATAATAGTGCGTTAAACAAATAAACAACAAACAAGTAATAATAAACATCCAGGATTCATATTTACATTTATAACTAGAATAAATACAAGTTAAAACAAATAACAATATTGTTTTCCTTTAACTTAACAAACACTGCATGAGGCGGGTAAATTGTTCAGCAGAAAAATCAAATTTTAGGCCAAAGGTCGAAGGGCCATTTGCAAAAAACTTCTTTCAAGTAGTGTTTATTAGTAGGGTGGGTCGAAAAAACTGAATTTTTTTTACGAAAACACTTTAGTGCGGAAATGTTGACTAGTAAAATAAGAAAAAAACGGCATAAAAAATTAAAATCGGTTCCGCTCGCGCATCGAACATTAAACTTATGAAAAATTGCAAAAATCACTTTATTTTTGTAATTTTTTTCTATTAGTTAAAATGTTTAAAATAAACACACTAGTTTTTTATGCTTGTTTTATGGTTTACATGACCTATATTCCTATTTATTCTAAGATGTTGCGCGAACGTAAAAAAGTATATTATTGATCAGAATTTAATTTATTTAGGTTATTTAAAACATAAAACAAGCATAAAAACAATGTGTTTATTTTAAAATTTTAACTAATAGAAAAAATTACAAAAATATCGTGATTTTTGCAATTTTTCATAAGTTTCAAGTTCGAGCGGAAGATAGCTAACCGATTTTAATTTTTTTTATACCGTTTTTCTTCTTATTAAAATAGGCAACTTTTCTGAACTAAAGTGTTTTCAAAAAAAATTTCAGTTTTTTCTACCCACCATATTCATTAGTCCTTTTAGAATAGGGGACGACAAACTTGAGAAGGATGGGTCAAAACTGCTCCACAACGAATTAAATAAATTTCGAGAGTCAAAAATATTTTACAAATTACAAATGAGAAAAATTTAAAATAAGATTAAAAAAGGTTATAAATATAAAATATATTTTATACTATTAAATGATCAATTCTTGTATATATATTAACATATATACGTATAAAATTTTCTTTCTATTTCGATGAAAATCACGGATTAGAGAATTTTCGGTTCGAAAAATCGATCTGTAAATCTCTCATCTTCGGGTAACTTTAATTTGATCGGGTTTTTCTTTAATTATTCACAGATGGGCTTGTCAAAAAATTACAATTATTTATTTTTCAATTTATTTTTATTAATTATTTTTTTTTAATTTTAAGACCCACAAAAGTTCATTATATATATTATTATATTATATTTAAATCATTTAAAAAATTTAATTAATTAGTCTATAGAAGTCGGAGTGGTAATATTTTTAATTGCAATTAAGTTCAAAACTTTGTGATCCTCGATAGTGGCCGGAGCAGGTCATAACGTTGTCATAAAATAGATTAAATTTTTTTTAATTCAGAATGGAAATAAAAATTGGGCTTTTTACCTGAATTTGAAATTAAAAATAATATCAATATATTTTAACCACAATTATCGAGTAACACTCCATCCATCAGGTAGGTACCATTTATTAAATGAAGACCAAATCACACGAAATATTGCTCTCATTGGTTTTAATTAGTGTGCGCACTGAGCTTGCATTTCCTTAGAAAGTTTTTGTATGTACCTACGGTTTATTATTAGTCGTTTTTAATTCAAGGTACAATTCTAAGATGGTAATTTGACTTTTCATTTTACATTTAATGAAATTCATATTAGAATACGATTGGTCATATATGTAACCTAGAAGATATAGAAATTACCAAATACAAATTATTTCAAGAAATTTTATAAATCATAGTTTTATTTTCATTTTCAATTTTACTTCAGGGTTCCATTGATTGCACTAAGAGCTGCAATTTGCCGACCCCTGTTTAAGAACAACGAGTTTCTTCCTTCTTTAGATATTCTTTTTTTTATTTTATTTTATTTCCCTTCTAAATTATTTTACGACGCCGACGTCTAGTGTATTAAATGAGTGCTTATTTTATAAAATAGACCTACACTATAAGCAGAGATATTCACAAAAAAACAAAAGTGTTTTGTTCATTAAACTATTTTGAGCAGTGTATTTCTACTACAAACATCTAGAAACATAATGAAGACATTGTTCAACACAAAAGGACACAATTCAATTAATTTTTATTAAAGTTATATATTTTTTATCATATGATTGATAATACAAAAGGTAAGACATCCAGAACACGAATATATTAGTAAAATTCCCAAATACGTCTTTCAATCGCTTATAAATACCTTATATATTTTAACAATTTATAATTAATTTTCTTTAAACTTACACTCACTTTTTCAATTTCCAAGTAACATTATCGCTATCAATAATTAATCTTACAAAAATGATGTAATTTGTATCAATACCGCTATACCTATATAAACAATTAAGTAATTTTAAATCTAATATATAATTATTTAAAATTTTACTTGAAAGTAAATGATTTTGAGAATTATTTATGAATTACATACTCATCATTGGGATTTTGATAATTACCTACTATTTTATTTATTTTTTAATTTTTAATTTTTTATTTGTTTGGTTGGCTTTGGAGTCCATTTAGCCAGTTTTTATTGAGTATTAGCCGGTCAATTTTTATTCTGTCCTGAACTTGTGCCTCCCGCTCTAACATCGTCATCGAGACAATGACGCAGAAGCTGTACATCTCTAACTCCCGCGACCACCTGACTCTCCTTTTTCGTTAGGATTTGTGGATAATTTTTTTTCTTCACAAATTTTTAAAAATTAAAAAAAAAAAATAGTAATTTATTCTCAAGAGCTCAAGATCAGACAGTTCTTAAAAATATTTAAATAGATAGAAGTTTTTGAGTTAAAGAATAAAAAAAATACACTCAGTGTCACAAAAATTATTTCAATTTTCCAACAAAAAAATCAAGGGCAACAACACTTTTGGTATTTTTTTTCATATTTTTTTCTGAAAAATACATAAAAAACAAACATTTCGAAAAAATATGGTCTAATTCGGTCTATTTTTCAAGAAATTACGGACGATAACCACAAATAATCGTCTCTTGAATGATTTGTCGAAAAAATTTAAAAATTTACCTGGAAACCTTTTTTATAAAGTGCAAAAAAAATACAGGAACCAACCACTTATAATGAGCGCGAAGGGATCGCGAAATTTGCTCGTTATAAACGAGTGGTCGTAAAAAACGGGTTTGTTTATAACGTTTTTAATTTAACATCGTACCAACCAAGCTTTTCTGATTCCCTCGTTAAATCCGGATTCTCGTTAAATCAGGGCTCTTTAAAGTGGGTTCGGGTGTATCATGAAATCAAGGAAACCAAAAATTAAAATATTTCAATCTGTCCGATTTAGTGTCGAATGCCCCATATATATAGATATATGTATTATATACGGAACACTAGTACTGCACACAATACAGTAAGCGAATCCCTATTACATTTAGTTAAATTAGTGTATAATTATTTTTTCTTTTAATCAAAAAATTACTGTTTTTCGGTTTCATAATGTAGATATTATTTGAATTTTATTTTACAGCATAATATATAATTTTGGATTAATTTTCAGCGGGTCAAAATGCAATATTTGAATGTTCGTTGGCGTCGGATATACCTGTCGATCATATGACATGGCTAAAAGACAATAAACCAATGGAAGATCGTCTAGCTGATCGTGTAATTCCAACACGTACTGGAAATGAGTTCAAGCTGGAAATTATGCACTGCGCCGAGCTGGATTCCGGCATTTACACCGCCCTTGCGGCCAATCCAGAGGGCAAAGCCACCTGCACCGCTCAACTAATTGTCCAAGAATGTAAGTTAACTCACAATTCATTTTAATTCATAAGTTAATAATTATTAAAAAAGTTTAATGTTCTTTTTAATGAATTTAAATAACTTCGTCTACTCAAACAGACTTTTTTAATTTATTACATTTTTATCCTTCAGTTTGTTCATTGAATTTAATTTCCTATCTTTAAATTAAAAATTAAACTAGCCTTTCTCTCTATAGGGTGCGCCAAAATAACTCAGACTTGATATTTAACTTATGCAGGATATAATTATTCGCTTGCCTCCCAGGCGAGCTGAGTATTTAAATTTTCAATTTTTTTTTTAATGTCGTAACGTAGAAAGAAATCATTTTTAATGATTTTTTTGTGTGTCGGGGTTTAGATACCCAGGATTATTCAAGAAAGAAAAGTCATTCTTTTGCTATAAAAAGTTTGTATTTCCAATGCAGAGAACTGGTTAGATTTTGGTTTCTAGCTCCAGATTCCGAGTTAAAACAATACCAAATTATTCAAAAAAAATCATGGATAGCTTGCTATAACAACAAAACCATTTTTCTACATCCAATCAGGCAATTAATAGATAAGATATTTCTAATTAAAACGACTGATGATGAAGGTCAAACCTTCGAAACTATAGTCTCAAAGAAATAAATTGTATATATAGATACCAGTAACGTGCGGTCCATGGATGCTGTGATCCCTACAATTTTTAAAATTTAAAGTATTTTCATAAATATATAAGAGGTTGACTTCAAAATTTCAGGAGGATCTTTAAATTTTCAAATTATTATAAAATATTTCTATAAAAACATTTTTTGTTTTGAAAAGTATATTGGTTCTCGAAATTAAATAACATTGTTGCATAGTTTCAAGGGGCAATTAAAATGAATGATTTTTTCGAAAAGGGTGCCGATAGAAGGTATGAACTCCCTGCCTGGTAGATAAATTTTCCAGTTCAAGCATGTCAAAGACAAGTCTAGACAAGTTTTGGCTCAATTAAAATTGTTCTCGCTGAGGAACTATTAAAATAGAAATAATACAAAAAAAATAGAATAAATAAAGATGATTCAGGAATTTCTGGGCTAATCCATTTCAAAGAACTCTCAATATATAATATAAGATCGAAAATAACTAAAAGTTTTTAGCTTGCTTATAGCAATAAAATTAGGAGAAAGAGTAAAGCCTGGTTTGTTCGGGAAATCTGCCCCCGCGGCTTTTTCGATTTGGACTTAGGGGGATCGATTTGACATTAAATAAAAATAGTTCAGCTAAATTTTTAGCTCTTTATCTCAAACGATTTTCGAGATTAAAAAAAAATACTCTTTTTCGATTTTTTTTTTAATAGTAAAATTCAACATTAATGAATGGAGATTTTTTGCCAATTCTTAGAAGTAAAAGAGATGAAAAAAACATTTCATTATGAAACTCAGTTGGAAAGCCGATTTTTAAGAACAGAATTAAAACTATAGACATTTTTTTTTACCGTGCTATTTTAAAGTATCCACCGCCAAACTTAGTCTGAAAATGTCTTCCTCCTTTACACTGAAGAATTTTTTCATTTTTTTTGAAGTGGTGGATCATTATGAAAAAAAATCTGATAGAGAAATATAGTATATAGAAAATAAATTTTCAACTGAAAAAACACATACAAAAATATTTTAAAAATTAAGAAATGCATTAGCTACTTCAAAAAATAAAGAACGTTAAAAATTTTATTTTTCATGCAAAAATTCGTATAAATAAAAAATATAATGTTTCTGTACTATTGGCAATAATTCTATACTGTTAATAAATAAAAATGAAAATTCTTATTTTATAAAGTATACTATATTTACAAAAAAAGCGAAAATTAAAATAAAATTTCAAACAATGAAGGGTATTGGTAGAAACGACACCGACCTCCACTGATAGGTATATATTTATATTTGGTAAATATTTATATATGATTATTTGGATCATACAGAGAACAACCTTATTCATTTCTCTTTATCCTTTTAAAATTATTTCTCTAAAAATTGTTTTTTGCTAGAGGTTAACTTTGAGGAAATTTCTTGAGTGATATAGAAATTTCAAAAAAATATAATTTTTTTTTCAAAAATCAAAAATTTCACTTGTGTTTATTTAAATATAAATCATTAACACTATATAAATTAAAATACTTTAACTTATTATTATTTTATATCTACCCTAGTTCTTTTGCCGCACCCTGTATTTACTAGCTCAAAAGAATATTAGGCTATTAAATCGTTATTGTATTTTAATGATAATGAATGTAAAGTAGTTGAAATGTAAGTATCTCATTTATATAATTGGGGTCCTTTTTCTAAGTCCTCTTATCATTAATACCAAAAAAATTCTATTAATCTAAATTTCCTATTTTTTTTTTTTACTATTTTTAGTTTTGTGAATAAAAAACTCAACCATCATCTTTTTAAATCTTTTCATGTATGTAGTTAAAGAACTTTGAACAAGTGAGCCGTAAACTTAGAACTAAATCTGTTAAACCATTAACCTTAGCATATATATAGGTATAAGTTATATCTAGAATGAAAGTTCGGAATATAAAGGGAATTAAAACAAGAGAGTTGAATCATTCAAAATATTTAACCGTCCGGAAAAGACTTTTTTTCTCACCCTTTATTAATAAGTATGTACTTTGAAATGAATTAAAATACTCTTCTTTTTCATTTTTCATTTAATAGAAATTTAACGCCAGAGAAAAAGAACGGAAATAAAACAAAAAGTAAAATTTTTGAAATTAATATTTCTATCTCTTGTACTTTACAGTATGTACTGTATATATTAGTCTTTTAAAAGCTTACGCACACCCTTTTAAAAACATTCATGTAGAAAACGGGCTTACTTCATCAATTGGTTCTTAAACAACGTTATGTAATTAAAAAAAAAAAAATACGTAAATACTTGTTATACTATGAAATATTTTTTTTATTTATTTTTAATTTTTTATCGAATTAATTTTGATGAGGCAGTCCAAAATAAAAAAGAGATAATTATAACTATCTTTTTTATTCAAAACCGACGTTTTGGAGGTTTATTCCCTCCTTCTTCTTAAATTCTGATGTGAATGAAATACTATATGATATTGTTACTGTCCCTGAGAGGGGAGACAGAGGGGAATGTCACATTGGATTTCCTACACTCACCTTTCAAAACCATGAAGAAGGAGTGAATAAATCTCCAAAACGTCGGTTTTTGAATAAAAAATATAATTATCTTTTTTTTGAATTTTGGACTGCCTCATCAAAATCCACTCATAAGCCCGTCTCCAAAAACTACGCCAATCATATTATTTTTTTATTTTTAACGAAATATAATAATTTACTTTTTTATAACTTTTTAAATTAAACTAAGCTACTTTTTAATTATAAAAACTGTTTACACCATTTTGTCATTTTTCAAATGAATTTGTACAAAATTTTATATTTTTCAAAATCTTTTATCCTCTGAAGTTTGCTGTCAAAACATGATACACAAGTTTGTATTCATAGGCTACCCCTTTGTACCAAGTTTGAGCTTTCTAACATAGTCTACTACTTTGCTGTCTAAAAATTGCCAAAACTCTAACTTTTGCGCCAGATTTGACCACCCATGGTTAAATTAAAAATTGATTAAAAATTTTTATGATTGAAGTCAAGTGGGTTTTCAATTTTTAAAAATATTGGTTTATTTTTAAATCAAAAAATCAAAATAGAACCTATTTATATTTTCGGCAAAATGCTAAGAAATTTAAATCGGAGAATCAATTATCTTATTAGATTTATTAATGTCAGAAGGGATCTTCTTCTCAAAAGTCGAACCCAAGTGTCAAACTTGCTTTCTGGGCAGTTAGTTGGGTTAGTTGAAAATATTTTGTTGTACCGACAGTAGCAGAGCTGTTGATTCATAAAGAGAAACGATGAGGGTGACTTCTGCTTGATGAAAATGTTTACATTTTATTTGTATTAATTGAATGTATTGAAAGCAGCCCAGATGTAGTGAGGAAAGAAAAATAACACATATCAAATAAAATGTAATTTACTGGAATCCTTCCTTCTTTCCTTTCAAACCGACGTTTCGGAGATTTTTACCTCCTTCTTCAGGGTTTCAAAGGGCCAATGAATGAAACAAATCATTCATTGACCCTTTGAAACCCTGAAAAAGGAGGGAATAATCCTACGAAACGCTCGGTTTGAAAGGAAAGAAGAAATTATTCCAATAAATTGCACCTATATTTGATATGTGTTAATTTTTTCTTCCTCACTACCTCTGGGCTGCCTTCCATTACATTCAATTAAAATTTCTACCAGTCCGTCTCTCTCCAGAGAAAATTTAATTGCAAAAAAATTATGTTTGTATATTATGTATCTGTTTATTTTAATCAAGCAGAGGACAACCACCTCTATGAATTTGGCTTAATCTTAATCTTAGAGAAGAAGGGGAAATTCCAAAACGCTGGGTCTTAATTATTGAAATTATTTTATTCGGAATTTTTTTTTAATATTCTTGTACTTCTTCATCTATCCTTTGAGTTAACCAAAGATGTATGTACTTCTAAATGACAATATTTTATATAAATTTCACTATAATTTACTTTTATTATTATTATAAATATGTTTTCTTATTAAATATGAATAATCTTCAAAGATATACCAAAATTGTTTTAGGCCAAAAATATTAATTTTCTAATAAGACTGAAGTAGTTTTTGCAGACGGACTGATAAGTGAATTGAGTTGATTTTGATGAGGCACTCTTAAGTTCAAAAAAAGGGGGGGGGGTGAACCACGATTGAAATTAGGTGTACACCGTCTTTGGAATTATTTAGAATTACTTTGGAATTCATTAGATAATCTAATGTCATCTATTGTCTTCTACTTGGAAATGAAAGTGGAAGTAGGTGTACACGATTTTAGCTCGCAGTTCACCCCTCGATTATAACTATCTTTTTAATTCAAAGCCGTCATTTCGGAGGTTTATTTCCTCCTTCTTTAGGGTTTTGAAAGGTCAGTGAAGGAAATACAATGTGATATTTGCACTACACTAAATTCTGCTGAGAATAAAATACTGTATAAAATTATTAATGCCACTGAGGGAGGAGACAGAGCGGAATATCACATTGTATTTCGTTCACTAACCTTTCGAAACCCTGAAGAAGGAGGAAATAAACCTCCGAAACGACGGTTTTGAAAAAAAAGATAGCTATCTCTCTTTTTCGAACCTTGGACTGGCTCATCAAAATCCACTCAATTAATTCTCTTTCAATTTCAATTTATTAAAATTGTAATTGCAATTATTATTAGTCAAGATATAGGTAACCGAGGATACCGTCTTGTTTTTATTGTTTGATTAAAATATGTTTTATGTCATTTAGTATCTGAAGAAGAAAAGAAACGACGAGCAGAAGCGAATGCGCCATATTTTGAAGTGCGTCTCAAGGATACGGAACTTCTCGAAAACACCTATTTACGTTTTATGATTAAAGTAAAAGGAACCCCTAGTCCTAAATTAACTTTGTAAGTATTTATTTGTCTAAAGTTCATTTTTATGTGGAGGCTTTAACTCAACAAAAAGTTGTATAATGTATAATAGAATTCAATAGTACGCAATGTGCAGCTGGTTGCATCGCAAGGCGCTAAATAAAAATTAAAATCTTGGATTTTGAGAATTCTAGCTTCAGAACTCGTACCTGCATGAAATAAATAATAAGATTGATTTAATATACATATAACGAGCTATCAAAGGCTAATTTGGCGCACAAGTTTGTAGTAAAATAAATTCCATCTCTTGGCAAAATTTCAGTTTTCTAGCTCAAAGAGTTAGTCGACCAAATCACAATTTACGAGCCTTAAAATTTTTTTATTTTTCTTGATATTAATATAAATCCTATACTACTAAAGCGCATTTTTGCCTGCCTCTGTATGTATCTATGTACCTATGTATGTCCGTCCCCCATCAAAAACATTCGTCATGGTTACCAATTTAAATTATCTCTCTATATATAAAATTAAGGTTTTTCAGTACATTGGGGTGGTAGTGTCGGTGGGTAGGTTTTGGAGGGGGGTGGGGGTCCAGGGGCGAGCCTCCTGGCTAGCAAGGGGGCCGCCGAAGGCGTTACATTGGGGTGGTGGTGTGGGTGGGAGTGCTGGGTAGGTTTTGGAGGGGGGTGGGGTTCGAGGGGTGGGGGTCCAGGGGGCGAGCCCTCCGGTGAACAAGAGGGTCGCCGAAGGCGGGCCTTGCAGCTAGTATTTGTATAAAAGTAAGTATAAGAAAACTGAAATTTTGCAAAAAAATGGAATTTATTTTACTACAAACTTGTGTGCCAAATTAGCTACACGCCTTTGATAGCTCGTTATATTTATATTAAATCAATTTTATTACTTATTTCCTACAATGTACGAGTTCTGAAGGTAGAATTCTCAAAATCGAAGGTTTTAATTTTTATTTAGCGCCTTGCGATGCAACCCGCTCCACAAATTTTTTGAAAACGTTTATTTGAAATCCAAACGTTTCGGGAGAAATTCTCAATGAAAATTAAAAAAAAAAATTGGAATATCCTCTTATTTTAGAAAAGAATATAAAGCATCTATAAATAAATAAATAATTTCAAAATAAACATTTAAATAGATTGAAATGAAATTACTTTGAATAAATATAAAAATTTAAATATTTTCGAAAATTTTTGGATAAATATAAGAAAAACAGTTTAAACAGTTTGAATTAATGAATTTTTGTTTTTTAAAATCTCAATCATTTCTAAAATTAATCTTTTTTCTAAATTACACTCTTTCTCTAACATTTTGGAAAATATATTTATTGGTTGTTCTAATTTTATAAAATTACATTTCTCTTAGGAGTACTATTTTTATTTAACATAAAACTTCAAGAAATCAAATTTTTGATTTTCCAACGAAACTATTATTTTTATAATATTAATATTTTAATCAAAAATTATAATATTAACTAAACACTTTAGAATATAATCGATTTTTTTTTAAGTATTTTATATTTCATATATTTACATTTTTTATTTTCTAAAGATATTTTATCATTTCAAATACATTTCGGGGGTGTCGGGTTGGCCGAGCTGGCTAACGCGATGGCTCCGCTTTAGCATCCTTGATGACGATGTTCAAGCGGGAGGCTCGATCCTGGAGAGCATATAAAATTTCCACCGGATGAAACTCGGCTTCCTCACTAACCCTACTAAGACTTTACTGATGTGTTTTGTCTAAATGTGCTTTGTTACCGATGATAATAATAAAATAAAAAAAAAATACATTTCGAAAAGTATTTTGTATTTCAAATACCGGGAGTGGTGTATTTTGAACAGCTTTGTATGCATCCATCATCAATTGATAAATCTATAGATATATTGGTGAAATTTAGTGTGGTTTTTTGTTAAAAAATTTTAAATTAATTTTCTAAATACCCCAGAGGTATGGTGTAACTCTCATAAAAAACAATTTATAAATTCAACAACTTTATTGCTAATATTGAAATTTATCTATCTATATATTTTCTATTTTCAATATAAAATAAATTATTTTCATTAATACTTTCATTTAGCAGTTGATTCACTTTTTGTAATTTAATCAAATATTATTATACGTATTCAAATATATGTATATTTGTATATACATACTTATATATCGATTTTAATAACTGAGTTATTCAACTAATATTTTTGCCTGATTTTATTTATTTATTTTTTTCAATTTTTGTAAAGCTTATATTTAGACTTTAATTTATTTAATTTTAATTAAATTATAAACGCAAATATATCTCTTTTATATTCTATATACCTATATATATATATCTATATTGATTTTTCGAATTATATTATATCATTAATAAAATGACTAATCATATAAATCATCAACATGTCCATGAAAAGCTAGAGGTAGCCTTTTACATTTTAATAAATAAATAAATAAATAACTTTTGAAATCGTGTCGGGGTTTGTGCGCATCATATGACTTTCATTTACATCGTATTGAAAAAATCAAATTTAAAATAAAATTTTATTTATTCAATGTTAATTAAATTATAAGTAAACAAGGTATTTAGTCCGTGATCGCAGGGCACAATATAATAGTTTTGGTATTCGTTTGTCTTTTGTACTTTTTTAACAATATTATTATATATAATGTAGATTGTATTGCCCCTATAGAATATTATTTAGCAGTAATATTTTTAAAGTAGGAAATAGATAGTCCACATTTTCATATTTCATTTCATCATAAAGATAAAAGTAAATAAATATTTTATGAGATATTAATTTACTATGAGTTAGGTTTTCTAGGTCACTTGTTTGGAAATTATGTTCATAATATAATATAATAATATCTTATTTATTCTAATATGAAACTGAGGATATATTTTATAAATTGTATTATATTAAACTGCTTCTGAGTTTTAAAAAGATTATATTTAAATTTCTAGAAAAAATTGATTTAGAGTTTTTTCATTAGAAATATAAAAATTATATTTTAAAAAAACTAAAAAAAACATGCTTCTAAAAAGTACAAAATAATGTAATACTTAATCAAAAAGTGTGGGCGCAGAAACTTTTAATTAATTTCAACAAAGTGTCCCACGCTTTTTGATTAAGTATTACATTATTTTGTACTTTTTAGAAGCATATTTTAAAGTTTTTTAAAATATAATTTATATTTTTACTTTTTAGGCTTAATTATTTTTATAGAAAAAACTTTGCGGAATTTAAAAGAACAAAAGTCACATTGATAGATAGATAAATACAGGTGAAGCTAATATAAAGCATATGAAATGAAAAAAAGAGTTCGGTGAACATAATATGTATATCCTGCTGGGACAAAAGTTCACTTTTTATGAATCACATAGCTTACTTGAGCCTAGGGATGAGAACTTTTTTAATATATCGATATAGCTTATAGGGCTATATCGATACATATATATATATCACAGCAAATATATCGATATTTACGATATATCGATATATTTTTATTAATTATTTTTTAGATATTAAAATATCAAAAACTAACCAGTAGGTAATTGTTACTTATTGAGAAATAAAAACATCCTATGATAGTAAAAATAATTTAATCTTAAAAATACAATTTATTTCTTATATTCAAAGCTAGTTATATAACAAAAATAGTAGTCAATAGTCATAGTCATGTGGAGTACAGTTAAAAATTAACATAAAAAACACAAAAAACATGAAAAAAAACTACTTTGCACAAAATGATTCCAAAAATAAAAGCTTAGACAGTCTTTTGGCAGTCAGACCGCTGAGATTTTTTGCTGCTATTTTTCTAGTATTATGGTATTTTCGTTCCCTCCCTATTACAGTACATGACATACATTTTTATTTTTTTGAGTTTAGAGTATCTAGTCAAAGTATGTTTTAATAGTTGTGATATTTTAAAATAAAATTTTTGTATAAAATTCTGCAATTAAAAATTAGCAGCAGTTTTTTGGTATTTGTAAGTGAAAAAAAATTCCGATATACATCGCAAGGCATATATCGATATTCGATATATATTGCAAGGAGTATATCGATATTCGATATATATTGCAAGGAGTATATCGATATTCGATATATATTGCAAGGGGTATATCGATATAAACAAATAATCGATATATCGTTGCCATCCCTACTTGAGCCCCCGAGTCTGTTTCAAATTTCAAGTCAATCGGTTAAACCGTTTAATAGGATGGTGACCATGCGAAGAAAGAAATGAATAAACCGTTTAATCTGGAGGTCGGTCGAATCTCAAAACTATTATATTGATTTAGTTATTTGTATTTTGTTTATGAAAGAAAAAATTAATAAATACATCATCCAGGATTTGGACTCATAACCATTTCTAAAAGAACTGATTAGATTTAGAGCCCGCTTAGCATTAGAGCTTTCGAATAAAAAATAAAGGAAATCAGAAAAAATAGCAAAACTTTAAATGGGCAGTGCTTGAACTTGTAAAGCAAATAAGTTGAAATTCAGCAAAATTGTAATATATTATTTATTTGAACCTCATCATGGAAAATTGTTAGCGGTTTTTGCAATATTTACCAAAATTTTATTTTTATTAATTTTACTCTCAAATTGACTGTCAAAATATTGCCAAATCACTAAAATTTAGGAAAATGCACTGAAAATTACTATTTTTTCCTCGAATTTGTAATTTTGAAATAAAATGACATCAACAACTTTATTTCCAGGGGTTGTCTTTCCATTAATACGTTTATTTTATTTAAGGACGTTCCCTAATATAGCTCAGAACCAGTTCGCTCTTTCCCCTACTCTTACATGCGCAGAAAAGCAAAAATATTTTCACTCCGTTGTTTCTCGGATCTGGCAACATTGAATTCTTACGGACGCTAAAAGACAAAGAATAAAAAAAACACTTCATGAAACAGCTCTCAATGCGAAATAGTTAGGTTGAGAGAATTAGATAAAAATCTCAAATACTTACATTACATTAGTTCGACGTTGCCAAGTCGCCATCTTTCACACTTGCCATGCCATTAGAGAAAAAATGAAACCATCAAAAGTAGTTAACTTTTAACATTTTTTAAACAAAACGAATACCGCTTGATATAATTATTTTAACAGAAAAATATTTTTTATATCTTCAGGTAATGATTCTCAGTTTTTCAGAATAATTTCAAGAAAATTACGATTGTTATTTAATGAAACAGTCGCTTTAACATCAATCGGGATAGGGTTCGGGTGTTAAATATGCAAATTTCACTGGTCAATACTTACAATTTTAGTGCCGCAAGGACTATTGAAAAAAATGTCTACGTATAACGGAAACTTGTAAATATGTGTATTCAAAGTTTAAAAAGAATTTCAAGAAAATCGATTTATTAGGGAATGTCCTTAAGGAAAAGTGGAAAATATTCAATCTATCTTGAACATTAGAATCACATTAACGTGGACTTCAAATTAATATTTAATTGAATTAAATTTGATAATTCTATTTTAGCTTCAAAGATGGCAAACAAATAGACGAGACAAAAGAAGGACGAATCGTTATCGTTCGAGATAAAGAAGACAAAGGGTTTTATGAGCTTGTGATTGCCGATGTCCACCCTCAGGATGCCGGATTGTATGCCTGCAAAGCTACAAATAAAAACGGAACCAACAGCTGTGAAGCCAAAGTCACAGTAACAGGTATTGGCGGGGATTTTCACTCTACCCGCCTGAAAATCCTTTTAAATAATCATTCTTGTCTAGGAATCAATAGATTTATTATGTGTTTTTGTTAAATATATGGTTATACAGGCTTGATCTACTTTAACATTTCACTTGAAAAACAACATTTTAGTAATTATTTAAAATTAAAAGTTATTAATGCCGAGAGTAGCAGAGCTGTTAATTCCATAAGAGTAAATCAAAAAGAGTGTCCTTTTGCATCTAGCAGTACTTGCAAAGTGAATGATTGCTACGACTATAATAAATATCCCCATGAAGCAGGCAAAGCACATTTTCTCCTGAACTACTGGTGTTATAAACTGGAAATATTTCATAAGGGTTACTTTTATGACGTAGATGTTCTGTATGAAAGGGTTTTTATAAATGTAAATTTTAGATGGATAAAACAATAGAAAAACTCTTCTAAAAACACGGTTTCATTTTAAGATTTCACGGAACTACTACTACTTTGAGAAACTTAACATTATTTATAAAACTGACTTTTAAGACCTAAATTTCTGTTAAGAACAGTTTTTAAAAGATTCCAATTTTAAAGGGATGAAAAACGAAAAATAAAAAAACTTGGTTTCATCACAATTCGTCCGAAGCTATTAAATATAATATCTTGAAATTTTTACTTAGGTTCATTTTAAGGCATTTAAGGGTTTTTAAAAAATTCAAATTTCAAAGGGATACAAAAATAAATATAAAAAATTGAGAAGGAATTGTAAGATGTTTGACCAAAAATTAAATTAAAAACAGAGTTTTCTCATTCAATATGCCGGACGTTTCCTCAATTTATTTATGATTTATTTAGAGGTTTATTATACAACTCAATTGTCTGATGTCCTTGAAACTAAGAACTTGATTAATTTTATCTAATTTTTTGAATTTGAACTTAATTTTCTGTTGTGAGCTATCGATGTATGGTTTTAAAAAGAAAATATTTATTAATGGATTCTCATAGTTTCAAGGAAATCAGACAATTGAGTTGTACAATAAGCACCTGAAGAAGTAATAAATAAAGTGACGAAACGTCCGGCATATTGAATGAGAAAACTCTGTTTTTAATTTAATTTTTTTGGCCTAACTTCCTGATGATTCCATCTCAATAATTTAATTATGGATACGATCAGTGAAACAAAAATAAAAACAAACTTTCACCCCGATTTCTCCGGAACTACTGAAGCTTATAAGTTGAAATTTTGTAAGGAGGTTACTTTTAAGACACAATTATTTGTTAAGAATAGTTCTGAGCAGTTGTAAGTCTAGTGGTTGGAATCTAGTGGGCAGTAAGAGGCCTGCCAAAGGTGGGCTTCGTACATACTTCATATATAAGGTATATATGTCGATATTTCTTTACATGATTGAGAGAACACCCTCTTTGATTTTCTCTTATAAAATAACACTTTTTCAACATAATGGCGTATTGCAAAAGCTGCTTGTGGATTTTTCATCATTATGCAGCCTGAATTTGCGCTTTACGCTTTATACGATGAAACAATTAGATGAGCATATTTTCTAATAGAAAATAAATAAATAACTTTGTAAATTTGCTATATGTTTGCTATTAATTTTGCTTCTCGTGAAAATGTTTATATTTTCACGTGCCAGCTATTGCAGCTGCAACAAAATATTTGCAATTTTTCTTTTCAATTTCTAATTATTTATTTATTTATTTTATTTTTTTTCTGATAAAAGTTTCGGAAGGTGATGAGTTAAATGTTGACAAATTAATAAACAAAATCGTATTTTCCATATAGGTCTTATTCTTTATATGCGGTTTCATTATATCTATCAAAATTATTTTTTATAATAATATTAAAGTGCGTTATTAAACTTTTTAGTATGTAAACTAAACAAAATATTATCGAATTCAATTAACTGAAAAAAAATATTTTTTATTTACTACTGACGTAATCTGACCTTTTGAGACTACATAATAATGTTACGTCTAGAGATTCCAATAGTTTAAATGCAACCTTGTAAATAAATACTTAAATTCTTGGATGCCGGAACATTTATTTATTTTCAATTTACAATTCTTGGCTAGTAAAAATATTAATATTGAATTTTAATTGCGATATCATAAGAAAAATCTTGCATTTTCGACGTAGAATATGTCTTGATTTTCATATAAGCACCACGAATCGGGAAAATTGAAGGTTTTTCCTATTATATCCTTTGAGGGCTAGTGTAGTATTTTCTGTTGGTTATAATTCCGTGATCTTTTTGACGATTGTAATTATATATTAGAAAGAAATTATTATTTAATGCTAGCCCTAATATTTTTATATTAACACAAATGGCTAAGGGGCAGGTAAAAAACCATATAAAAAAACGAAAAAAAAAATGTTATTTCTTATTTTTTATTTGCCAGACATAAGTCGATACTAAAGCGTTTCGAGCGCAATTATTGCTACTCTTCATCAGTGCATGTCCGCTTTTTTCGTTTTTCATTAAATACTGACCCCTTAGGCATTTTTATTAAAATAAAAACATAGGTAGGTTGAATAATAATAATTTAATTTATGTTAAATAAAATGATAAATGATCTTTTTTTTAAATATCGCATGTGTATTAGGGTGGTCTTTATTTTGGGTATTTTCGAATTTTTAATCTGACTGAGGCTCATATGGTTCGAAATAAATAAAAAAAAAATATCCCCAAGTTTCAAGCCTCAATTGTAACCTGTTCCGTACAGCGATGCAAGTTTCCCATCTAAATAACATGGGATTTTTGGCATTGAACGATCAATTTTTTATTCCTGCCAAAATAATGTTCAAAAAATTTGAAACTCTCTAGACTTTATCCTTATAATAATATTTGTTTGAAAGTTTATATTGGGAAAATATGGACAAGTTTTTTTGTGTGACTTTTTTATTTATCCACCAACGTTTCGTCGACTTTGCCGACTTCTTCTGGGCTTGACGAAACGTTGGTGGATAAATAATAAAGTTACACAAAAAAAACTTGTCCTTATTTTCCCAATATAAACTTTCAAATTAATACAAATTATGGACGGAAATGATAATAATACTTATAATACAAAAATAGTTATCCCTAAGAATTTTGACAGATGTTTATCTATTATAATTTTGGAGTCTATATGGTAACTTACACTAAGATATAGCAGTATTTTATCTAGCTGAAACTCCAAAATGATGATATCTAAAAATCTCTAAAAATTCTAAAGGATAGCTACTATTATAAGGATTAAATCTACAGAGTTTCAAATTTTTTGAACCCTTGCTTTGGCCGGAATAAAATATTGATCTTTCAATATCAAAAACCCCATGTTATTTAGATGGGAAACTTTCATCACTGCTCGTCACAGGTTATAATTGAGACTTGAAACTTGAGGGATATTTTTTTATTTATTTCGAACCATATGAGACTCTGTCAGCGCGAAAATTCGAAAATATCCAAATTAATACCTATCTTTTTCACCCTCTTGACACTCGTAAAGTTTTCGATGTATTCTACGTCCCCAACACTGTACTAAGACTTATTTTAGTATAAAGAACGCTCACTAAATAAATTCGCAATTAATATTTTATATTAATCAAAATTAAATATAATATAATTTTATTTATTCTGTTTATGTTTTTTTTTCAGTGTTCGTCATTACGTAGCTATTTAGTTATAACTTCTCTCACCTGTTTCTCTCTGTTTTTTTTTCATAAAGTCTTAATTAAGCCTTTGTTTAGATTTAGCTGATAAAAACGCTGCTCTAGTTGTGGTTTAATCACTTGTCTATCTTTCTTTCTGTACTACAGGTCATTTTCATCAGCCTTTGACATGTAAACTTTCTCTCTTTCTATGTATACTTTCTCTCAGCCTCTCCTTTTAATTCTCTTATCATTCTCGTCATCGCCATCATTTTATCATACTATTTTTTTTAACTAATTATTTTTTCTCTCATTCATTAGATTTTTTATCAAGTGAACACTTTTATTTTTTTTGTTAAGTGAACACTTGTTTGAAATGCATATAAATCCTAATTCCTCCCATTTCACTCATCTTTATTATTTAATTTGTATATACTCTTTAAACCGCTTCTTTTCAAATTCCGAAAGTGATAAGTGTTATGTGTATAATTTTTACTGTGTATGTTCTTTTGATACGTTTACTAGTCTACTGTACATAAGTAGTGTCTGTATAATCGTGGATAAATAGAATATATTTTTAATCCAAATGTATGAACAATCCAACCAATCTTATTGCTTGATTTTATTTTTCTATAAACAGTATTCCTTCAATATTCGTGCTAGTTAATTCTAAACCAACAGAAATTATGCAGATCGATATTAAAAAAAAAATAGAAAATTATTATAATCATTTCCGTCCATAATTTGTATTAATTTGAAAGTTTATAATAGGAAAATAAGGACAAGTTTTTATGTGTGACTTTTTTATTTATCAGCCAACGTTTCGTCAACTTTGCCGACTTCTTCAGGGCTTCTACATTTATAAGAACATTATTAATATCAAGTTACAAAAGTACAATTACAATTCCAGAACAAACATGTATTAATGGTTTACCCACCAAATAGTCATATTCTGTTTTTAAGTGTTTCCTCATTCTATTTATGTTATTTATGTTTTATATATTTTGTAATGGTTAATATAAAAAGAAAAGAAAGAAAAATTGTTTATGGGAATATTTTTAAACAAATGTGTGGCATGACTATTATTTGGTGGGTAAACTATTAATACATGTTTGTTCTGGAATTGTAATTGTACTTTTGTAACTTGATAATAATAATGATCTTATAATTGTAGAAGCCCTGAAGCAGTCGGCAAATTCGACGAAGTGTTGGCTGATAAATAAAAAAGTCACACATAAAAACTTTGTCTTTATTTTCCTATTATAAACTTTCAAATGAATATAGAAAATGTGAAGGACTTATTATAACTAAAATTATTATGTATAAACATAAAAACCATTAAATAATATAAAATGTAAAGTGGACCCGGGTTCGAATAAAAAAAAATATATATACTATATATTTGGGGGGAGGAGGGGAGAGAGATTACTTGGCCGGATTTAGTTAAAAATATTTAATAAATAGATCAAATTCTCTAAAATTTTTTTTCAAAGTTATTTTTAATTGCCTAATAACTAATACAGCCATCCCTCGATTTACAAGGAAGATATGTTCCAAGATAAAATGTGTAATTCAAAACGGTGCAAAACGAGACAGAGCACGCACAACATATAAAAATAGAGGATAGTTTCAACTAAATTGAAAACCGTGTAAATTGATACAAAGGAGTTATAGAAAAAGCAAACAGAAACCGTGTGAATCAAGGCAAAGCATTTATAATTAAAAAAAGTCCAAAAGCGAAACCATGTAAATCGAGGAAGGGGCGTCTATTATTAGTTCGTAAAGTTTGTTAGAAATTTTACCGTTTACATAAATTATTTTCTAAGTTTTTTCCAAAACATAAGTGACTTATATAGAATTTAGAAATGTGGTTTCGGAAAAATAAACACTAGAGGATTCATAAATAAAAGATCGCTGTGGTTTTAAAATTTTCTTAGTCCACCACTGCAATTGAAAAAAATTCTAGTACTATGTGTGGAGAGAGATCCAAAAACTTTTAGTAATTCCTGAAGTAGTTAATTTTATCAAGGAGTCGTAGTTGACTTCCTAAAAAATACCCAAAACGGGTTATATCAAATAACCAGTTTTTAATTTTATTTTTTATTTTATAAAATAGATTCGGATTTTGGTATGTTCATACATTTTAAAATATAACTAATCCTTTAATTTAGTAGTTGAATATTTTTAAATTAATCCATATTTTTCAACAGATCACAAAGAATTATTCGCTGGTTTGGAAAACCAAGAGCTCCTAGCACCTGGCCAAAACCCCGCTTTCCAATGGCTTCGCGATGGACAACCATTTGATCCAGAAGAACGTTTTAAAGTACTTTTTAAAGATGAAGAAGACTCGCTTGCGCTTGTTTTCCAACATGTTAAACCCGAGGATGCCGGCTTGTATACTTGTGTCGCTTCAACTTCAACTGGGAAAATTTCCTGTAGTGCTGAACTTACCGTTCAAGGTGTGTAAACTTCATTATCTATCTATTTTTCTGGGTTTCTAATAAATGTTAGGTATCTATAACTATTAGACTGACCCATTTTGACCGACTATATTTTCCATTTTCAAGTCTCTCAAGAAATTTTTTAGTATTTAATGTTTTAAGAATCCTCTCCAATTTTTAGAAGTCGCTCAAGAATTTTGAAAATCTCAAAAATGTAACAATTTCAATTTGTAATTTTTTCCTATTTGTATTTTTATTTTCTATACTGAAATTCTTTCTATTTGGAATAAAAATAACAGCCTTAAAATCTTAGCTCAAAATATGAATTTTCAAAGTTTTCTCAAGAATTTCGAAGAATTTTTTAGTGATTAATGTTTTACGTTTTCGAGCGATTTAATATTTAGGATTTTGTTTTTACAATCAATGAATTATTTATGTCTGTAAAAATGGAGAATTTAGTCAGTGACGTCACATGGAAACAAGCCGCATGGCTCCCAAATTTTCACTTATTGAACTTTGGAAAATCTGAAAATACTATTAGATTCGGTTAGAATATAATATTCAGTTCGGCTAGGATCTGCGGTTAGGACATCTCGACTCGGCTGGTTTTTAGGCAGTCAGGTTGGCAAAGGAAGTCAAGGTCTGCTAACCGCAGAGCCGAGCCGAACTGTATAATATATTATCCCAACCGTACCGCATAGGACTTGTTTGGGAATGCATTTTTTTTATCTAATCGAACTGAAATCCATGAAAATTTCAATAAATGTAAATTTGGGAGTCAGGCGGCTTTTTTACATGTGACGTCATAGGCTCTATTCTATATTTCAACTTTAATTTCTTCTAAATTTGATTTTTATGGAGTTTGTGATTTAAAAATATTTTATTGAAAGCTCTTTTATAGACTTCTGAGAGACCCATATATTATTAAAGTTTAAAAATGATTTCAATTAACAAATCTTTAATCAATGATTCAATTTTTAATTCCCTTTTACAATGAAATATTTTTGAAATAGGTTTTTTGGAATGAATTATTCTAAAAAGAGAAAAAAATAACATATAATTCAATATTATTTTTAACTTAAAACCCTCGCTAATAATTTATGTATTATGATGTTATTATCCTCAAATTTCCAATATCCATTAAATTAATAATCGTTTTAATTTTTTTTTATATTGTACAGGTTTAATTTATATAGACGGAGGTTTCAAGTGGTAATAATCTTTATTAAATAATTAAAATATAAAAGGGTAGACTCGATATGAAAGTTTATTCAAACAAGTTTTTTTTTAACTCTTAAAAATTATTACGCCCAAGGCGATTCTTGGTCTTTTAAATATTTTTTAATTTTAACTTGCATATCTATAAGAAATTGATTTTTAATATAATTTTTTTCTCTTTTTAATTTTTCACTTTTTTCTTTTGAAGAGAGATAGTTTTAATTCATCTTTATAATAAAACATTTGACTTAAATTTATTTTTTATTCACTACTAACGGCCCGAAATTTGAGCTTCCCAAAATAAGAATGAGCTCATAATATAATAATCAAAATGTAGTTGGTAATACTTTTTTTTAGCCATCTTCCAGCCACCCCCTTTTCGAAATGAAATGGTGGTCTGAATTACCCTGTATGTAGTTGGAAATTCTAACATTTAAAAAGATGGAAGAAATTAATTACATTATATTTTTGGTATCCACAATTTTTTAAATAGGACGTCTCAGACACCTTCAAGTGACAATCCTCAGGGGAATATCAATTTTTTGAATTCTCTGTTGTTGGAGATACAAATAAATGTCAATGTTATTCTTTAGCATTTTCTGCTTGTTTGATTATATTTCAATATAATTATATTATAAATCTTCAACAACAGAAAATTCTAAAATTGATATTATGCCGAAAATGGACAATTGAAGGTGTCTGAAACGTCCAATTAACCAATTAAAAAATATGAGTCACAGAAATAATTATTATTCCATCTTTCCGATTTAAAGTAGGTGATTAAATATACGAGTATGTTTCTAAAGAAATCTCTATAAAAATTTAAAATACATACCACAAATAAATATTTTGAAAATAGACAATGATACAGATTGTCTTGGAGATGAAATTACCTTGAATAAAAATATAAATCAATTAAAGAAAATTTTGAAACAATTAAGAATTTTTTTAAAATTTAAAATACTAGGAAGATTTCACAAAAAAAATAAAAGACAATATGCTTGTTTAGCATGACTCTATATATTTCGGGGTATGAGCTCATCTTCAGGTGTTCACAGAGAAAAGTTTTATTTTTTTATGAAACCTACCTAGTATTTCATATTTTAAATTTTAAAAAGTTCCTTAAATTTTTCAAAATTTTATTTACTTTAAATATGTTTCACCAAGAATCCACACCATTCTTCCTTAACAAAAAAAAAAAAAATATAAATATGAAATATTTTTTATATTTATTTATTTCCAAGACACTCTCTTTCATTTTTTTTCAAAATATTTATGTGTATATAGTTGCTTTATATTTCTTTCTTAAAGCAACTATTTTTTCAAATTTCCTAAAATTTCCATTAATAAAGGGAGAAATTCTCTCGAAACGTTTGGTATTCTCTAACAAACGTTTGAAGAAAGTTTTTTATAAAAGATTTGTATTTATTTATATTTATATATGTATATATAGTATATAGTCACATATTCCCAGATTATAGTTAGGTTATATTTGAATTAAATTTCTTAAAATATTTTTATCAGGAATCCATTTTCGTCTCTCTAAAGCGATTTCTTAATAAATATTAATCTTTCTAAAGTTGAAAATGGTATTAGTTGAATCTCTCTCTACTTTGCCATGTTGGTTTTCAAGGCTCAATCAACCAGCTGGCACGCGAGCCAGAAAAGCCCAAAGTGTTGACCGAGGCTTCCTGCTGCGAAGTCAATATCGGCGGCTCAGCCATGATGGAGCTCAAGATTAACGGCTTCCCCAAGCCTGATATCACATGGTAAGAGGAAGAGCCCAACAGCGATTAGACCCCCCCCTTCTTACTCCAGCCCTATAATGCACTTCCCTCTTTCTCCAGTGTATGGGTTCAATTGATAAAAATGGTCCTCAGGACAGTCAATCCTCTTTTCGCTATAATTCAATGTGACGGAACAATTTTTCAATTTTTCTGAAAAAATAGACTAAAGAGAAAAAATTCTAGCGTGTTCTAAACAAACCACGTGACGTTACTATACTTCTGTCACCCCTCGTATATTTAGGTAATTTTGGTTCCAATACTTCACTCAAAGACATCCAATGAAGGAATTTATATATTACAGTGAAACCCCTCAAATACGAACTAATTAGGGCTCTAGTCTGTTCGAATTTCAATTTGTTCGGATTAGCCGAAAGCAACTTCGACAATTGAAGATAACTGATATCAAGTGAAAGATCAAGTGATATTTTGTGTGTTTCTATTATTATTTCATTGTTTTTGCAAAGTGGGTAACCTAAAGAATTTCATTAACCAACTTTTACCTTTTTTCAATCCTGGATGACATAAGTAGGTAGACACATTTACACTTTCTTAGGTATGCTAACTGTACTTCTTTGTTAATTTTTCAACTAATTATGTAAAATAAGCTTTTAATGTAGAATATACCTATATATAATTATTTAATGACTAAATATATAAGTTTCTCTTTTTTGCTTTTGGATTTCCGAGGTTCGGATTTCAGGGGTTTCACTGTATTTATATAATTTTATATTTAATTTTTAACAAAATTTAATATGTGTATTTAACAAGGTGGGGGTGACAAAATTTAACAATTATAAGTATTTTTTATCATAAAATGTGAGGTATCATTGTAAAATTAGAGTGAATTTTTTCTAAATTTATTTCGATTTAAAATAACGGTGTAAGACCCCCAGAATGGCTATTTTTACTTGATATTTGGATCATGCATATTTCATTCAAATTCTTAAATTAAAATTTTGAAAACAATTCACAATTACATGCATTTTTTATTTATGAATGACAATTAAAAACAAATAATTTTTTAAAATTTATTTCGATTTAAAATGACGATGCTACATGAGAACCCAAAAATGGCAATTTTAATGTGATTTTTGGACAAGTTAAAAATTTTTTTTTTTTTAATTCTTCAATTACATGAATTTTTTCTTATTTTTTATTTTATTGCCCAATCCGCCTGGTTTCCAAATTTTCACTTATAGAAAACTTTTAGGTATTAGGTTTTTGGCCGGCTTAATTGAGAAAGACAGCACAAAAATTTGACCCCACCCATGTTTATATTTTAAAACTATTTTTTGGACTTTGAAGAATTGTTAAAATCTAAAAGGAAAAATTTCCCTTATTATATATGATAAAGTAAAAAAGAATTTATTTTTTCAATATTATAACTTACTCGTAATAAAGCAAGACGTTCTTTTGTCCAGGTACCATGATGGAAAAGAAGTAAGCGCCGGAGGCCGGGTGCGTTTCCTTTATGAAGATGAAGAATCCATGTCGCTGGTTATTAAAGGCGTGACACCAGAGGATGCTGGCAAATATAAAATTGTAGCGAAGAACGATCTGGGAGAAGATTCCGTCGAAATGAATCTCATTGTTAAAGGTAATTATAATCCTCCAATCTAATTTAACAAACACCTTCTGACTATAATAAAAATTAATTTTACAAAAAAAAATAAAAATAAATAAATATTCAATAATTTATCTTATAATAGTCGTCAAATTACAATTTTAACAAGAAATAATTCCCGGTAAAGATTTTATTGCTGGAAAACCTTTATTGGTACTTCAATATTACTACCCTAAGTTTTGCTCCAAATCTGTGTTGTGGAAATTTTTCTACGCGCCTCAAAATGAGAAAATTTCGGAGTTTTTTCAGATTTTCTTTAATAACTCTAAAACGGCTTTTCAAATCAAAAAAACTTTCATTAGATAAAATAAGCTCTTTAAATTACGCATAAAATTATAACAATTTCATCTATTTAGGTTAACTAGAACCGGTACTAGCGCCTGTCAAAAAACAGCTTCAGGAATCACTTTTGAATATCCCTAAAACTCACATTTTTTTCGATTTTTTTCCCATTTTGACCATGAAGGAGCACGTTTTTGACAAAGAAAAGACCACTCAATACATTTTTAAAATAGATTAAATTTGCTAAAATTTAAACAAAGCTTCATCTTAATTGGATAAAGGAAACCCGTGCCGCAATGAGGTTTGCAGTTTTTTGCAAAAAAACGCACCACTCATCCTAGAAACTTGTTTTTTGTCTCATTCTCTAGTAAATTTTGTTGACTTGAACGTACACTTGAACCGCTTTTTTCATAAAACTATTTTTTATAGATATCCAGAAATTTCCATGACGCTTTTGAGGATTCGGATCATATCCTGTCATGGAAAATGCTGGATATCTAAAAATATAAGAGTTTTATCAAGAAAGTGGTCCAAGTTAACGTTCAAATCAACAAAATTTACTAGAGAATGAGACAAAAAACAAGTTTCTAGGATGAGTGGTTTTCATTTTATGAAGGAAAAACTGCAATTTTTTTGCAAAATACTTGAAACTTCAACCTCATTTCGGCATGGGTTACCATTATCCAGTTAAGATGAAACTTTGTTTAAATTGTAGCAAATTTAATCTAATTTAAAAATGAATAGAATGGTCTTTATCGAAAACGTGCTTCTTTATGGTCAAAATGGGGAAAATTAGAAAAAAGTACGAGTTTTAGGGATGTTCAAAAGTGATCTCGGGGACTGTTTTTTAACAGGCGCTAGTACCGGTTCTACTTAACCTAAATAGATGAAATTATTATTATTTTACGAGTAATTTAAAGAGCTTTAATTTATCTAATACAAATATTTTTGATTTGATAATTCATTTTAGAGTTATTGAAGAAAAACTGAAAAAACTCCGAAATTTCCACAACACAGAATGGGGGAAAAATTTAGCCTAGTAATATTGAAGTACCAATAAAGGTATTCCAGCAATAAAATCTTTAGCAGGAATTATTTTCTGTTTATGCCATTTTTTCACATAATTTACCTGGACTATAACGAGAATCGAGAAGATAAAAGAAAAATTTCTGAACTTATATATTTTAATTATTTAAGTAATTTTCTTCTTTAATACCACTTTAAGAAACCCAATCTCATTGATTTAGTCTCTAACCTATATAACATATTTTCATCCCTTGGCCCTTTTATCGAAATAAGATTAATTTTCGATACTCCGTTATTTCCAATATTCCCTCCTTCCGCCGGATTTAATGAAAATGTCACACTTTATCATCGGAACATTTTATTCAAAATCTATATATTATTAGAAACAAAATCCTCAATGATAAAAAGTAAATATTAATCTATAATTAATTGAAGGTATATAGGAGAAGAATTTTTTCTAAATATAACTTTTTAAGGTTCTATATAAACGTAAAACGGACTCGAATAGTCTCACTTGGAAGTCTCTGTCCATCACTTTTATCTCACGATATAGCACTGAAGATTGTATTTTTTAATGATATTGATGTGAGAATGAGATTCACCAGAAGGTGCATTCCCTAAAGGCCTGTGTGGGATGGCCCCTCAATCGTGAAAAGAACACAGTAGAAGGAAATAAGCCGGGATCACGAGCCAATTCTCAAAAAGTTAGATATTATCCAATATCTAATTTACTAAGTTTTTAGGGGCTTCGAGCAGTGGTAAATTCTCCGTTCGATAAATTAGGTTTTTAAATTTATCTCCCACTTAAACATTATCTTTGTTCCAGAATTATACTTTAATTACACTTTTGCTGGTTACGACAATTTTTTCGCAACTTTCAAACAACTAATTTTGTTGTTGTTAAATTGTGGCAAGAGTAACTCTTTGATAACACTACGAATGGGCCCTTGCTGGTTATATGGGCACCCCTCTATATCTGATTATATAGGCCACGGTTTCTAGCACTGAACACTTATTCAACTACTAGCACTAGTTTCTAAACAACACTGTAGACTGTTATCATATGAGAGTAATTTGAGAAATTTGATTTTTGTACTTAGTTTCTTCATGATAAGTCAAAACCTCTTTTATTTAAGTAGGGTCTAATTTTCAAGCAGATTTTGAATTTATATTCAACATACAATAGTAAAAACATTGTTAAACCTAAGTTTTCTTTCATTATACATAAAAATATAATTAAATGAACATTTTTTGAATTTTTTTGATTTTTTTTCTAATAAAAACATTCTGGGGCCCATATTACCAACACAAAACTTAAACTTTAAAAAATGCAGACTTTCGAAAAAAAAATGATGTCAGATATTATAGAGATATGTTTTTTTATTAATTTCAGGTCTTTGTACTAAAAATAATAAAAGTTATTTTTAAAAAAAAGTGGGGGCCCATATATCCACCTTTACTTCTAGTTATAAAAACTACTCAATTCGAAAGAATCTGATTGTTAAAAAGGTACACATGCAACTACTTACGTAGTGTAAATAAGATACAATTTTATCCAAATTTAAAAATTGGATTAAAATAGAAGAAGCACAGCCTCCTTCTTTATAAATCTCAGCTCTGTATTATATATGTAAATCTTAGTTTTACTTGGACGTATATTTTATGAGATTCCTTCTCCTAAACGCAGAAAATTTCAACCCCTTATTCTTTATTGAATAACCATCTATGAAGCATTTTCTTTAATATTTACTTTGGGAGCCAGGTGTCCGTGTTCGTAGCATCATTGCTTCGACATCGTTGACTTGATGATGACTTTGAAGCGAAAGGCCCATGTTCAAGCCACAAATAAAAAATATTCATATTATATCTAAATGGAGTATAGTATTCAAGACAGGAAAATAAAATATTTATAATTTATTTGCTATTAAAATTATCTTTACAATTATTTGAAAACTGTCCTAAAATTATATATCAATACCTGGCTGGAATCTTTTAAAGTGATATATTTCAGTAATTTAAGCTGAAATTCTCTAATTTTTAACATCCGAAACACTAAAGCTGCTTTAATCCAAGATTTTATTATCTATTTAATAATATAAAAAAAACTAAAATTATGTTTTTACTCCCGCATGGGCTATGTCATGAAATAAAGCATATTTATTAAGATTTTTTATTTGACCTTTATATTATTATTTATTTAAATAGAAAAAAAATCCTTTAATGACTTTGGAATTTCGAAAAGTAACATATTTTTTTCAAAAATTCAAAAAACAGTGCTTTTATAAAATAAGAAAAAATTAGGTTAATAATTAATTTTTCACCTATTCATTATGAAATTTCGATTAATTATCAATTTCTAAAAACCGAACAATTCTTAAAGTGTTTTATCTTACGTCATTATGATATATTACTTACTTACTTACTTCCTGTGGCCGAACAACATTTCCAATGTTTTAGCCTCCTCTATAATGCCTCGCCATTTTGTCCTATCCCTTGCTATAGAGTTCCAATTTCCTTGAGCACCCAACTCTTCAAGATCTCTGGTTATATTGTCCATCCATCTTTGCCGTGGTCTACCTGGTGGTCTTCTTCCTATCGGTTTTGCTTCGTAGATCCTGCTGATAGCTCGATCTTCATCAGCACGCACCACATGTCCCACCCAAGCTAGCCTTCGTGATCTTATACAGCTCGTGATGTAAGGCTGCCCTGTTAATTCTCTCACTTCCCTTGCACTTCTAAACCTCCATTCGCCGGTAACACTATCCCTAATCATTCCACTTATTCTCTTCAAGATCTTGTTTTCGAAGGACATTAGATTTTTCTGATCAGATAGGGTCATGGTCCATGTCTCACACCCATAGAGCACCACCGGTCGAATAATGGCGTTGTAGATTTTAATTTTAAGTTTTCTTGAGAGGTTTTTATTTTTGAGCAGGCTATTTAAGGCTGCCGCACAACGGTTTCCTTTCATTATTCGAGTCTGAATTTCCTTGCCTACTTCATTCTTTGTTGTTATAAGAGTCCCTAAATAAGCAAAATCATCAGCATACTCGTATCTGGCATCCTCACATCTCAAGCTATTGTTGTCGTTGTTGCTATGTCTTGATACTTTCATTGCTTTGGTCTTTTCAGCATTTATTTTAAGACCAACTCTTAGGCCCATGTATTTGATTTTATCATGCATGTCCACCAAACCTTCTTCTCTATTCGCTACAATCGCAATATCATCCGCATATGCAAATACTTTATGCAGACCATTCAGTGGTATTCCTTCTCTCCCTTCATCTAAAATTCTTATAACTTTTTCCAGAATAAGGTTGAAAAGCAGGGGTGATATTGCATCTCCTTGTCGTAGTCCTGTTTTGATGCTAAATGGCTCCGAATACCTATCCTCTACCTTAATATAGGCTCTTGAGTTTTCCACACAGGCCCTGACCAACTTTATTAGTTTATGAGGGAATCCAAACTCGTTCATAATATTCCACAGGCTCTCCCTATGCACGCTATCATATGCCTGCTTGAAATCGATGAAAAGGTGGAAAGTATCGAGCGCAAATTCCCATCGTTTTTCCATTATTTGTCTTATATTAAATACTTGGTCAGTTGTAGATCTTCCTTTACGAAAGCCGCATTGGTAATCCCCAAGGCATTCTTCAGCAAACGGAGTCAGACGTTTTAGTAAGATATAACTTAATATCTTATAATAATAATGTATATAATATTAATAATATATCATAATAATGCATTATGATATATTATTAATATTTATTTAATTGATATTCCATCAATTGTATGTAATTGTCCTTCACTTTAAAATACATTTATTTTTATTAAGACAAAACGTTTATTTAAATTTTATTATTATTAAAATTATTATTATCTTGATGCTATTAATTTTTGATTATATTCATGTCCCATAATATTACCATGAATCATTATATACCTGTTGATTGTTTACTCGTTTCAATAACCGTGACTTTCTTTTATTATACGTCCAAGGGCTATTACCATAGTCAACCCCAATGTTGAGGGAAAAAAATATAAAATATGTAAATTTCAATTATTCCCCGCTTTTTTATATAGCCTAATAAATTTTAGATAACTTGGTTTTTAGGGTTAAGTATAAAAATAAAACGACACCCTATTAGTGTCGCTACAATAACTGTCCGTAAACTAAAGAAAGCAGAAATTGAAAATTAAGTTATGTACTTATTTTCGATGAAATTCAAAATTGAAATAAAATTTTAATCAGATGAAATTGAAAAGTTTTTATTTAATCAGATGATTATTTCGAGAGGGATGTCTAATTATTACGGAGTCAAAAATAAAAATACATTTTTTTTAACAAGGGGTTTGATATTAACCTGTAATGTTCTTATTAAGTAGAATCAGATAAATTTAATTCACTTTAAAATGAGATTTAGGAGGGAGTCAAATAACCAATTTTTAACGATCTTTATATACTATATATATTTGTCTAGATTAATTTGCTGCAACGCTGACGAAATGCTACCGAGAGAGAGCGCTATCGGTATATTTGCGGCAAATTTGAAATATAATAGTAATTTGAACTCAAATTTCGAAATGAAAGACTCCAATTGATTTTAAATTAAGAAACATTAAATATATTGATAATTATTACCCCCCCCCTTCACCACTCAAAAATTAAATATTCAATTCGCTTTTTCTTTGCGCACAGAAAAAGAAATCAATCACATCTTATTTGATTTATATATTATTTGTTTATTTTTTTATAATTTGCAACTTTTTTATAATTTTTTAAAAATGTAAATTTTGTTATTCTTATTTTTTGATTTTTACAAAATTAAACGACTTAAGACACGCATGCCCATATGAGTTTCTCATTGCAATACTGGAGCAGCCTGTCATACAAACAACACCTGATCTCTTTTAAATATTTCGAGCCTTATATCGATTATCGATCCCAAATTTTAAAAAAATGATATAATATAATTCTCCTCCTCACACGATACCACTTATTTAAATAAATCTATTTCCACTCAAAAAATATCACAATGCTGTAGATTATAGGAAAAAAAATACTTCCAGATTCATATCTAGAGCCTCATTTCTGTAGCTGTGTCAGGACGAAAATGAGGCGAAACTTTTAAGAGACTATGTATTTTCGGGAGTTTACAGGTATACATTTGGAGTGTGGTTTTTTAAGAGGAATAAAATTTTTGAACCGAGACGCCGCCCGCAAAGGGCACCAGCCCTGGAGGGCCGAGCTTCGAGGGCGTGCCGAAGGCACGCACGAAAATCTCGTCTAATAAGATTTTTAAATCCCTGAAAGTAAAATTATGAAAAAATCATACAAATATATATATAGTATTAGGTTGGCCTACAAATAAACGAATTTTTTTTTTATTTTTAATCTCTCGCATAAAAATATATTAATTTAACATGTTTTTAAAATGCTCACCAAAAATCAGCCCGATTAAAATTTTTAAGAAGTCATACTCAAGATTTTAAAAAATTTCCAATATGAGTATAAAATTGATTTTTTTTTTAAGTTTTTTTTTTCTCGTCATGTTATTATTGCCTAGGTACGTTGAAAATTATAAATATTCTGAAAATTTCAAGTCGATATATCAATTTATAGAGGTCGCTCAAATTTTTTTTAATTTTTAAGGTAGTATACTTTAGATGTTTTCGAGTGTTCTGTAAAAATATAAATATTAAATTTTTTAAATATTTTTTCTTTGTTTTGACATCTTAACGAATAGAACTGAAGCACGAGACTCGAAGAAAACACACAAAACCAATTATTAGATACTACTTAACATTTAAATATTTATATTCAAAGGTCACTCGAAAACGTCTAAAGTACTCTACTTTAAAAATTAAAAAAATCTTGAGCGACCTCTATAAATTAATACTTATATCGATTTGAATTTTTCAGAATACATACCTAGAGTATATTTAATTTTTAACTTGGGCAATGAATAATAACATGACGAGAAAAAAAATTTAATTTTCTACCATCTTAGAAATTTTTAAAAATCTTGAGCCAACTCTTAAGATTTGTTAATCAAGCTGATTTTTGGTGAGCATTTTAAAAAAAGGTTAAATTAACATATTTTAATGCGAGATCAAAAATAAAAAATATTCGTTTTTTTGGGCCACCCTAATACAATACAATAGGTAGATAGATATCTGTCTATTGTTTTGTAATCGTCGAAAAACGAAAAAATTGATATCTTAAATATTTGGGAAGATATGCGATACAGAACCCTTATCCCAGCTTGCACAAGAGATTCTCGGAATATACATTAAATTTAATTAAGTATATAGGAATACTATATTCTAATTATTATTAAGAGATTTTGAGAATAAATATTTCAGAAGAATTTTAAAACCAATATTCCGTCAATATACCCTTCGGAGTATAATACCCCTAAGAGAGAATTGTTAAGGGGGACATTGTATTATTCTAAGAAAATCCTGAGAATATTGACGTAAATTGTGACGTCATTCAAAGAATATTTCAATACCCAGAAAAAATATTCTTATAGCATAAATAAATTCTTCTTGTAATTAATTCCTGGGAGTATATGAGTCTGACTCGCACTTGGCCGCTTTTTTTCATTTAATTATTTTGATTTTTTTTTGTTTCAGCTCCACCGAAAATAAAAACAAAAATGGAAAATAGAAGCTGTATGGTCCAAGAAGAAGTTAAAATGACTATTCAAGTTGAAGGTTCTCCTAAACCTGATGTCAAATGGTAAGCAATCTATTTTCCTTTTATTCTATTCATCTTTTATAAAAATAGGTACCTACAAAAAAATATAGGGTCCCTATCAAGAGATGAATTTCCATTACAAAAGGCATTTTGTTTATAAATGAAATTTGTTTTTTGTTAGAAACCATATATATTTCTTTTATCTAATAAATAAGAATTATCTTCTTTTGGAGACTGGATAATTTTTGTAACTATCATAATTTATGAATGGCTTAAGCTAAAACTTTGAAGAATTCCACACATTCACTCATTTTCTTCTCATTAACGACAAATAAGAACGAATTGCTTGAGATAAGGTACCTACTGTAAAAAAAAAATTAAAAATTAAAATACGTCCTGTTCTTATAATGAAACCAAAATCTCTGAATTTAATAATTATTGGTTCAACACTGTTTTTTTTTTATCATATAGTGTGAGATATCCCTGTAAAGGCTCCCTTCAGTAAAATTAGGTTTAATTTTTCTCAATTTAAAAAAAAAAAAAAAAAATGTAACCGTTTTTAAATGACTTTTGTATACGTCAAAGTTTAGAAACTATTTAAGTCAAAATTATGAAAAAATTCCACAAATTCACTCATTACCTCCTTATCAAACGCAAATAAGAACGAATTTGATATCACAAATATTTTTGGAATTATAAGGCAATGGTTCTTGACCTATATGGACCACGAAGCAAATCTTTGGGTGGCTAAATAAATATTTTACTAACAATAAGTTTAAAAATATAGTTTAATTTGTTTTAAACTATTTAAAGTAAATATATTCAAACCACACCTGCTTTTTCATTAAATTTTCCTGATCGAAAAGTACCTTTTTGCTAAAAAAATATTAGATTGTGAGTTAAAAAAAGATAGTTATTGTAAAATTTAAGAAAATTATTAAGTATGATCTAAAAAAAGATAATTAAAAAATGTAGCTTTTTTTGGGTCGCGACATTCGAACACATTTATTAAATTTGGGTCGCAGCTTAAAAATGTTACGAACCACTTTTATAAGGTACTGACCATTGGCGTAGTTAGGGGTGGGGCAAGGGGCCACTTCTCCTACCGTCAAAACCCAGTGCCTCTCATAGAAAAATCAAATTCCATTATTACGAGGCGTCCCTTATGTATTTCTCATTAAATTATTTCGTTAATTTAAAAATTTGTCAATTCTACTAAAAAGTTAGTTGATCTCTAATCGGATTACCGAAATTGAAACCTTGTAGTGACTAATGCAATTTTTAATTAGCTGCCCTTCTAGAAAAACTCCCTAACTACGCCAATGGTACTGAACCCATGTTATGAGGTCGTCACTTGGTCGAATTATTGAAGGAGACAATAAAAGAGTGTGTCTTCTGCTGGAATTATAAATTTTATTTATTTATAACGAGACTATAGTTTCGAGGGCTTTGCCCTCTTCATCAGTCTATTACAATGTATTCACAGCAATTAATTTATGAATGAATTATCAAGTCTATTACAATGTATCTCACAGGAATTAATTTATGAATGAATTCATAAATTAATTCCTGTGAATACATTGTAATAGACTGATGAAGAGTGGCAAAGCCCTCGAAACTATAGTCTCGTTATAAATAAATAAAACTTTATAATTCCAGCAGAAGACAACACTCTTTTTATTGTCTCCTTCAATATATAAAAATTCTGCTACTCTCGGCAAAAACTTTCAATTTGGTCGAATTATTAATTTATTTGTTTTCAAAAGCAATTTATTTGTTATTTTTTTGATTCGTTATAAAATATGCTTAAAAAATGTGATAATTTTCTTGATTTCAGGTATAGAGATGGCCAACAAATAACAGCCTCAGACCGTGTTAAGATTGTAAAAGATGCAAGTGATTCCTACACCTTGCATATTACGAAAGCCCTTCTTGAAGATGGCGGCTCGTATTCCGTGGTGGCGTCGAACGAGCTCAGCCAAACAACTGAAATGTGGTCGTTCACCGTTAACGCCCCGCCAACCTTCACAAAGACCATGCAAAAAACTACCGATGCTAATGAAAACGAAAAGATCATTCTGGATGTGAAAGTTGCCGGGGATCCCAAGCCGAGTATACGCTGGCTGAAAAACGGCCAGGAAATTAAGCCAGACGGGAAACGCGTGCAGTTATCCCAAGACGGGTGTCAGTATGTGTTAACCATCCAGGGCTCGAATAGAACCGATTCCGGGGATATTACCGTGGAGGCAACCAACGTGTATGGCACGTCACGTGACGAGGCCAGATTAAATATCCGCTGTAAACCTGAATTTAGAACCCGTCTTCAGGATTCGCAGGCCAACGAGGGCGATAAGAATGTCGAGTTTATGGTCAACATCGAAGCCTACCCTAAACCAAATGTTAAATGGTTCGTAAGACCTTCTCTTTATTCCTCTAACAAGCGCAGCTTTTATCTCTTCTCTCTTTCTCTTCTTTTCTAAACTGCTTAGCGAACATTCTTTCCTTTGCAATTAGAATATTCTTTCGCTAGATTACAAAAAAATGAATAAAAAAATTTCATTTATAAAAATAAATCTTATCATTTACTAAGCGTAATTGAAAATAAATTTCTCTTATTTTTCCCTCAACAAATTTATATTATAATTTAAGTTAGCAACTTCTATATATACTTATTTTAGGCGGCTTTCGCGACGACACCGACGTGATTTTTTTAATTTTAAAACCCACTAATAGTTCATGACAAATAAAATTGATTAAAATTAGTAAATTTATATTATTATTTTAAAACCCACTGCAGAGTCCAGGGTCAGAAAGATGCCTGCCGAAGGCGGACTTCACAGCTAGTTTCATTATAAAATGCATATTACAAAATCTAAATAATCTAATAATAATAATAATTTATTTGATTTTGCCTTTCCCTATTTGGATTTAAGACCTACATGTACCATGTTTTATACATTGTTTTTATCACATTTTCAATTTATCTTTAGAATTATTTTAAAGAATTTAATATATTGCCAACGGTTTTATCACGTTGAATACACTAGTTCTTGTCCAATAACTGAAATTTAATTATGCTCTCACTAATTTGTCCATCTCACACTTATTATCCATTTCGAAAATAAATAGTTTGAGCATAAGGATGTGAGTTTTTTATAATTCAAAAAAAAAAGTTAGTATTATTTGAAAAATTCATCTCCCTTTTTGGTTAAGAATTCATAAATTATAATTAAGAGCTAAAATTGTTCAATTCAAAAAACTTAAAATACTAAAATCTCAAAATGCTGAGAACTAAAGCAGTGATTCCCAACCTTTTTTATGTCACGGCCCCCTAAATCTGTAAAAATAATCCGCAGACCCCCGAATAAAAATATATTTTAGTCGTCAAAATTTTTATTTCACATTTGTGTATTTTATCGCAAACTTACAAACAGTTTTTAAAAATAAAATAAGAAAAAACTATATAGAACATGAAGCTCACAAAACTAAAAAAACAATTTATAACATGAAGCTCACAAAACTTTTGCGGACCCCAGGTTGGAAAGCACTGATCTAAAGTGTTACCTATAGATATGTTGTTTGAGATTTTCATTTAGAAAAAATTTGTTTAAATAAAAAATTTTATTAAAAAAAAACCTGAATACAAGTTTTATCAAAATATTATATAAAATCCTTAAAAATTGTTTTCTTTTCATATAGGTATTTAGGAGATGTTGAAATCACAGAAAAAAGAACCGAATACACTCGCGTAGAGGAGGGTGATAATTATAAATTGGTGATCAAGGAAGTCACAACCGAAACCAAGGGCAAATATTCATGCAAAGTTGTTAACGATTTGGGCAGCACAGAGTCATCTTCCACCTTTACTGTCAATTGCAAGTATTATTAACAAGAATTGGTTTTTATATATCTTTTAATTTATGTATTATTTTTAGGCAAGCCTCGATTCCCGAAACCTTTAAAAGAAAAAGTAGAAATCGACGAGGGGCAAAATTTAACTTTGAGCATACAATGCTATGCTGTACCTGAACCTAAACTCAAATGGTAAGTGTAGCAAATTAGACCTTTGTACATTAATAAACAGCGGACTTAGCTTATGCGCGGACATAGGCATACAAAATTTTGCGGATCTTTAATTCTAACAGACATTTTTGGCTAGGGAGAGGGGCCTTGACTCCTATACCATAACAATTGACCAGAAAAATAAGACTATATAGACGCATATATATAGCATAGACTATCTTAGACTATCTTAGAAAATGGTAAGTAGGTATATTTATATTATAACTATTATAAGAACAAAAAACACCATTTATTTCCAAGAAATTTTAATCGATATTAATACAATAGAATATAGAGAGACGAAATACGGTATTTGTTTTGAAATAATGCGAAAAAATTTAACTTTGGTACCCTGGAAAAAATCTGAAACTTATACAAAGGGTCCCCCATGTGGTCTGAATTTTTGATTTTCATAGAAAAATAAACTATTAATTCCCAAAATATTTTTATCAATTCTAATACAAGAGAATTTAGAGAGACCAAATACGTATTTATTTTGATATAACATAGAGCGAAAAAATTTAAAAATAAATCTCATATTGAGTTAATTTAAGTTCTAATTATTTCACACGTCTCTGGTCATTACAACAAATACATCTGTGTATTTATGTAAAATAAGGGTGTTTCTGGATTTGTCTATTATGTAGCGTATGGCATAGGTACACACAAGATGAGTTATTACAATTCAAAAAAATAAATTTATTTTCTTTGTCATATATCGAAATTGCCGTTTTTTTCCCTGTTGTTGGAATTCAATTTTTAACTCTGATAAATTTTTCCACAATTAGTGAAACTATTATTTTTTTCAAACTTTATCTATTTCCCTATGATAATAGTACATTTTCAAATTTTGAAAAATGGTATGCCATAGTAGAGAAAAATAAAAACCATTTTTTTTTTAAATAATCAAATTTGAAAGCTTAATACATTGAAAAAAAATGGTTTTTATTTTTTCTACTATAGTACCTTTTCAAAATTTGAAAATATTGTATTATTATAGAGAAATAGATAAGTTTTGAAAAAAAAAATAATTTCATAGTTGTGCTCAAAATTAAATCATAGTTAAAAATTGAAATTAAAAGAAAAACAATTTTTTTTTCAAGGATCTAATTAACCTATAAAGCTCATAATTTTTCGCAATTTTCCCGTTGAATGGCCGCCCTGGAAAAGCAGATTCATATTTTTCGAGTTGTATTTTAAGACCATAAGACCAGTAGCTTTGCTCCGAACATCTGATTTTAAATTGTTATTGTTTTCAACATCAGTTAAACACTGAAAAACAGGATTCCAAGATTTTGCCAGATGAAATTACACGGAAGTATTAATTACCTACCAATATCATTCCTATCCTCCTGATTCAAATCTTTTAATTTACCTATTATTTTAAGATGAATAAAACATTGGCTCGTTTCCCTTGATATAAAAAGTAAAATTTCCCATTTTCTACATAGGCAGATGCCTATAATGCTTATTGGTTGATCCGCCGCTGTTAATAAATAAATATAAAATAAAAATAATATATGAATTTATTAAAAATCTCTATATATTTTTTAATAATAAATATTTATAATTTTCAGGTTTAAGGATGGCCAAGAAGTTAGCGCAGATGCTCGAATTAAGATCACCAGGGATTCAAGTTCGCTTGAAAATTATGACCTGTCGGTAACTTTAGTGAAAGGCATTGATGCTGGAACCTACGAAGTCAGGGCGGAGAATAGTATGGGCATTGCCTCCAGCAAGAGCACTGTTAAAGTTAATAGTAAGTTTCGGAATTCTCATGTTCATATATTATATATGAGAATATACATATTTCAGACAAACTAAAGTTTAAAGCGAATTTATAAAGTAATATAAATCTCATCTTCACATTAAATTCTATCAAAACTGTTTCAATGCAATTTCTTCTTCATTAATAACCATATAAATTTAAAAATTTGTATTTATTTAATAGATTTAGGAATCTTTTTTTAAGACTAAAATTAATTTATTATCATTTCCAGTTAAGTCGGTAATCACATAAACACATAAACTTACCATATTAAAAAGATATCTATTTTTTCTTTAAAATGATAGTTTAATTTGAAATTTTTAAAAGAAAACATTTTAAGAATATTTTAATTATGTTTTTTAATAGTGATCATATCTTTTAATTTTTTTGCAACGAAATTTTCTCTAGAGAGAGACGGACTGGTAGAAATTTTAAATGAATGTAATGGAAGGCAGCCCAGGGGTAGTGAGGAAAGAAAAAATTAACACATATCAAATAAGGTGTAATTTATTGGAATCCTTCCTCCTTTCCTTTCAAACCGATGTTTCAGAGTATTTTTCCCTCCTTCTTCAGGGTTTCAAAGGGTCAATGAATGAAACAAATAAAATGTTTCCTTCTTCTCTCCACAGCAATGTTCAAAACTTTCTTCATTTTTAGCAAAGGTATAGAAAAACAATTTTTTCTTTTTAATTAAGAAAGGAGGAAAAAAATTGTTTTTCTATGCCTTTGCTAAAAAAGAAGAAAGTTTTGAACACTACTGTGGAGAGAAGAAGGAAACATTTTATTTGTTTCATTCATTGACCCTTTGAAGCCCTGAAGAAGGAGGGAAAAATCCTCCGAAGCGTTGTTTTGAAAGGAAAGGAGGAAGGATTCCAATAAATTACACCTTGTTTGATATGTGTTAAGTTTTTCTTTCCTCACTACCCCTTCCATTACATTCAATTAAAATATCTTTTAATTTTTCCTCAAACGCCGTGACCTACCTAGTTTATTGTTTAAATGACCAAAACTCCTCAGAAGCGTTAACTTTCAAAAATTCGTTCTAAAATTCACTTTTCAATCAATAAAAAATATAAATATATCTCTTTAAGTACAGTTAAAATGGTCTTATTTTCAAAAATAATTTTTATCTCTTAACTGTTTGAGGAATTAACCATTATCTAGCTGCAAAATTCAAGAAGATGATAACTTTTAAATACCATTTAGGGAAACCGGTATAGGTTTATAGTGAGACATATTTAAAAAGTCTTTTGTATAAACTCCTGATGATGGGCTAAAAAAACCCGAAATATTCATTAAACTCAAACTTTCATTTTATTTTGTGAAACACCACTAATTCCAACTTTTAAATACGTCGACAAAAAAATGAATTCTATTTAAAATAAGAAAGTCTTAAAAATATAGGATTCATTTTAGTTTAAAAATAAATATTCTTAAGTCTATAATTACCTACTTACAAATTTTTAAATTGATATTTCTTTTAATACCGGAGCTATTGCATTGAAACAGGTTAATTAATTGAAAAGATTTTGATTCGCCGAGAATAGCAGAGCTGTTGATTCATAGAGAGAAATCAACGAGGTTGTCCTCTGCTTTATGCTAATAAACATATTATACAATATAATAATGAATTTAAATATATAAAATGTATTTGTTTGAGACTATATTTTCGAAGGGTTTACTTTCATCATTAGTTTTTTTAATTAGAAATATTTTATTTTGTATTTTTCAAGGGTTCAAATACCCGATTGGATTGAATGGAAATTTTTGTTATGTGACCAGCTTGCTATTACAACAAAACAAATTTTCCTAAATCCATTGAGGTATTAGTTAGAATTCATGAGAAATAAAATATTTCTAATTAAAAAGACCGTTGATTAACATTAAACCTTCGAATCTATAGCCTTTAACAAAAAATTATATATGAACATAAAGTAAAGGAAATTTTTGAAAATTTTTTTAGAAACTTGAAATATAAAATAAAATAAAATAAAATTTAAAATAAAATAAAATAAAATTTATAAAATAAAATAAAATAAAATTTAAAATATAAAATAAAATAAAATTTAAAATATAAAATACTAGGTAGGTTTCACATAATTAAAAGATCAGATGCTTGTTTAGCACGACTCTCATATATATTTCGGGTTATAAGCCCATCTTCAGGAGTTCACAAAGGACAGAAATATATATATAGAGTCGTGCTAAATAAGCATCGGATCTTTTATTTATGTGAAATCTACCTAGTATTTTATATTTTTAATTTTAAAAAGTTTCTAAAAAATTTTCAAAAATTTTCTTTGTTTATTTAAAATGTTTCACCAAGAATCTTCACCATTTTCCCTTAACAAAATATATGAACATATTTATATTCATTAAATAAATGCATATGTTTATTTGTATCAAGCAGAAGACAAGCTAAGTGATTTCTCTTTGAGAAATTATTACTTTTTTAAATGTGAAAAAAAAATTTATAGGTATTTTAGTTATATTTGTTTATTTATTCGTAATTTTTTTTAAATCTACCAAATATATTATGTTATTTTTTATTGAATTCTTGAGAATACTGTTGAGACCTTTGAAGGATGAATTCGTAAGTAATATATTAAAAATCATTCTTACCCCTTTCTGCATGGATGAATGTTTTTCTCTATCCATTCTATAATTCCACCAAACGGCTGGACTCGTTTGGCATTTTTTGTGTATCCTCCTCTCTCAGAATATACAAAAACTTGTCCAATTTATGTTAATCTTTCGTGTTTGAATGTGTACTATAACACACTCAAGAAACACAAGGGTAGGGTCTTTGTTGGAGGGAATTTACTTATAAAAGGGTGAAGGGTAGGGGGTGGGGAAATGCACTTTGTATTAAGGAAGTTTTTATAGCACGAACAGAAACTGCCGATCAAGTGGAAGAGCGTAAAGCTGAGATGACGGAAGAAATTCTTACTGAAGTAATCCTGGATAATGAACCGGTGCAAGAAACGATTGAGGATGTTCTAATGAAACCACAGGCCCACGCTGGCGTCGAAGCTCAAGGTAGGATTTAATATTGTTTTTGTGTAGCACAAGTTCAACATCAACTACATAATTCAATAATAAACAAACATTATCATACTTTATAAAAATACACATTTTTTTTCAAAGATACTTTGAGAATCTAGTTACCTACTCTGTTAAAATAAACTTTTACATTCAATTATCTATCAAGTAACAGCTTATAAAAGCACTAAACTAATTGAATAGTAGCTTGATGAATTAGATAAAGTTGACAATAACATACTACAGGAAGTACGAAAAATATACCGGTAAACTTTGGAAAGTTGTAGAAGACATCAAAACTAATAATAATTCATGTTGCAATATTTAATGTTATATTATTTATAAAAGGATTAAAAACATAAATTGGGTTAAAAAATTGAAAACTTTTCTAAGATTTGGTAAACTGTCCGGATTGATAAACTAATAAAAATTTATTAATTATTATTATTTATTTAATTATTTATTTTTTATTTAATTCACTTGTAATAAAATCAATTTTTTTTAATTAATCATTAAAAATAATTATTTATAATAAAGTATATAAGGGGCTTAAAATAAAAAAATAATTAAATTTAATAAATTGAAATTGAAAAAATACTCATTTTTGTTTGTTTATGCATTTATCATGTCAGCGTGGGCGACGGGTTAGGTTAGGTGTTAGCGTACCAGCCTGCTAACCAAGTGGACCCGGGTTCGAATCCGACTCGAGGCATCCGGCTAAAATCTGATCCCTGGGTAGAGACAAATTTTAAAAATAATAATAAGTATCCTAAATTGGCTTATGGCTAGAAAAACCGAAAATCCAAAAAAAAATAATAATGTGAACGCATTAAAATATAAATAAGATTTTGTCAGGTTCTCAAGAATAAGTCAATTACCAAATAACACCAAAAACAACTTATAGCTTTCAGTTATATTTAAAACCTTCATCAGTACAATTGACAAAAATTTAAAAATTTATTAACATCAACAATACTAATATAATATAAATGTAAATATAAACGTATTTGTACTGAAATATAATCCAAATTAATACAATTGTTTTAAGACTTATACGCTAATCACCTCAACCCTGAAAAGCTGACTAAATAATATACAAATGAAAGTGGATATTTAAATTACAATTATCTAATTAAAATTCACCAGGATAATATTTTCGAATTTACAGCAGTTATTTTAAATTTGATAAGGACAGGAAGCATCTCGTTGTTTCGTGAATTCACGCGCCCTAGAGAATATTACTGGAATATCATATGCAAGACTCTTCAAATAAAATGATTAATTTTGGACTTACATATTATATATTAATATAAAATTATCTTTTACCAGGAATTAATCAGCTAGGCCACTAATATGAATAGTATTTGTGGAACAATCAGCCCATATTATTCACTAATTCAGTTTTAGAGGGCAGGCCCAATTTAAACATTTCAACTACCTAGACATAAACAATTAATAGATATATATTTAGGTATTTCAGTCCGAAATTAATCATTCTATTTGGAGAGTCTTGAATGGGATATTCTAGTAATATTTTCTAGGGCTCGTGAATCCACGAAACAACAAGATAATTCTCAAATTTAGAATAACTGCTGTAAATTCGAATATATTATCCAGGTGAATTTTATTTAGATAATTGTAATTTAAATATCCACTTTAATTTGTATATTTAGTCAACTTTTCAGGGATGAGGTGATTCGTGTATAAAATTTTAAACAATTGTATCGCTTTTGATTATATTTAAAACCTTCATCACTACAAATACATTTAGGTGTCGGCGCTCGAATTGTTACCATCTACCATGAAAGAATTTTAAACAATGTTTTGTTACCTTGGGCACGTAAACAATTCGGTAGAAACCATTGAACGTTTCAACAAGACTCGGGACCATCCCATAAAGCCCATGAAACCCAACGTTTTCTTACAAGAAAAAGTTCCCAGCTTCATTTCTTCACAACAATGGCCACCATATTCCCCGGATTTAAACCCAATGGATTTTTCTATATGGTCCATTCTTGAGGCCTAAGCATCAACTAAAAAATATCAGACGGTAAACGCCTTAGAGATTGCTCTTCGCAAAATACCATCAGACCACATTCGTGCAGCGTGTGAAGCCTTCCCGGACAGACTCGATGCTATTATCCGCGCTAAAGGTGGCTACATCGAACAATAACATATTTTTCTTAAAATTTGAAATGTTTTTACGATATACTGAAGTTTTTAAATAAAAAAAATAAAAATTGACAAAATTACAGCATTTTTAATTGGTAACACTTCGAGCGCCGACCCCTGTAGTATGATTGATGTTGATAATTTGTTAAACTTTTTTTAGTTGTACTGATTATGATTTTAAATATAACCGAAACCTTTAAGTTGTTTTTGGTGTTATTTGGTAATTGAAAAAATTCTCCAAGTGATTTTGAATAATTTTATTTAGATAATTGTAATATAAATAAATATGGACCATGTTGGCCTAGAGTGTAGCGTCACTCTTCATGAACCAAGATACCCGAGTTCAAACCCCACAAAAATTGTTCTGCAATAATCTGCTCCCAAGTAAAACGTGTCACTTATACACTGACTCAATGGGGTTTGTTCTCGAGATAAAAAATAAATAAATTGATTTCATAATATAATTCCATACACATTATATACCTATGGTGAAGTTACAATTAATCCGATTTTACTTATTTACCCGTAAACTATTATAATTGCTTTATTTCAGTTCCGTTGTTATAATACTAAAAGAATCAGTGGAAATTTCACTACTATTTTATTTTTAAAGAGTAGGTTTTCTATTGAGATCTCAAATTTGAGGACAGATTTTTGGAAAATTCTTAATATAGGTTTTTAACTTCCAATTCGGACTTTTCCATATCAAATTAAGGATTTTAAAAATCAAATTCAGAATTTCTATAAAACCATGCATATTTTACATATTAAATTTTTAGTATTATTTTTTTGTTTCTTGAGAATACAAAATGCTAATCTTGAAAGGTTTTAGTTGATAAGCTGAAAATTGGTAAACAAATATATTAAAATGCAGCAAATTCTAGCTTTTTATCTAAAAACTTTTCCTGAGAGTTAAATTAAATTAAAATTCTTCTTAACTATAACTTGTTTTCTATTTTTTCAACTGTTTATTAATATTAATTAAAGTCTCATGTTGATTTTTAAAATCCTGAATCTTGATATGGAAAAGTCCGAATTAGAAGTTAAAAACCTATATTTAAATAGATACACTTTAAACTTTAAATAATTTTACTCAAGTTTCAAAACGGTCCATTTTTTGGCATGAGATAAGGGAAAATTACTCATTTTGTTTCTATAATGGACCATGAGCCTAACGGTATATTTTTCGGAAAATTATTGTTTCAATTTGAAACTTTTAATAAGCAAATATTCCAATATGTTAATCAGTTTTTCTATTTAGGTATCGAAACGAATATCACTGTGGAACGTTTTTCTTGCCCGGATGGCAAGACGGTAACAATTTCAGTCGCCTCCTCAATGCAACAAAGCGCTTCAGTTACAGATGAATCTCCAGGTATCCATATTAAAAACTATACATATATACTCATCTATATAAATTATATAGATATAAAAACATTAGCGCTTTGCAATTATCATGGAATTCTTCCATATAGATATTATACTTTTATGAATAAAATTTCAAAAGTTGAGTGATCATTTTGGAAGAAAACATTTTAATAAAATATAAAATTGAAAGATTAAAGAATTATACTATAAATACCTTTAGATATATCAAACTATGCGAAATTTTTCGTATAAATTCCTTCTCTATATCATTCTCTTTGATAATACTATAATATTTTTAAAGGTAGAAAAAATCAGCTTATACACAACACATCTAATAATTTAATAAGATCGATTTCTGAATAAAATTTTGGTAGAGAATGTGCGGAAATTTTTGCTAAAGATGATATATAAAAATTAATTTATCTCGTTCAAAATATAAATTTAAGTACTTATTTACGATATTTTACTCGGAATTTAAGAAACTAATTATTTTTTCTCAAAGCTTAACGGTTTTATTTTGCGATATTTTCCACATTTGAGACTTTTTTAATCTCATAACATCACTCGAAAAATTTGTCTCTATAACTAATTTATTATTTTGAACCACTTTGAATTTAGCAAATGGCAGCACTTGATGGCAACGCCTGTATTTAGACAACCAGAACAGACGCTTGCGAGTTCCTATATATATATAGAGCGCAAGGCTCGGATAGCTTGCACCCATTGTAACGCCTCAAAATTAAACCCTCCTAGTGTATTGAGTATTTGAGAAAAAAAAAATATTTTTTATTTTTCAAGAAAATATCTTAAATGATCTAAAGAATTCTAAACGGAATTCGTTAATTAAATATACTTACTATTTATATTATTAATTGAAATAGTAAGGAGTTGAATGAAATTTACATTAAAGACAGAGTTTTATTCTTTAATGTGCCGAACGTTTCGTCATTTTATTTTTTACTTCTTCAGCGTATCATTATACTATATAACTCAATTGTCTGGTGCTGTTGAAACTATGAGAAAAAACATATCAATTAATCTTATTCCTTGATAAAATTTATTAATAGTCTACATTCAAGGTTGAAATTCAAAATTAAAACCAATTAAGACAATCCTAATTAGCAAAGTTAAAATTCAAAATTCAAACCAAGATTATTAATATTGTTTTAATTGGTTTTAATTTTGAATTTTAGCTTTGACAATTAAGATTGTCTTAATTGGTTGTAACGGGGCGTCCATAAATTACGTGAGGCGATTTTTCGCCCCCCCCCCTCAATCTCACATGAGATTTTTCAAACAGCGTATTTTTAGTGTAAATACGTTATCTGTTCTTGATTACGTTGGATTTATTTAAAAAACATAATTTTCTTAATTATTTTTATTTAAGACTAGTTAAGACTAGTATTTAAGACTACTAAGAACGTAGTCTAGAATCACAGTGCGAAAATCGAACGATAAAATACTTAAATACAAACTGCTAAAATTCGTAAAAAAATATTCATTCTAAATCAGTGCACGGTGACTCATGTATGGTATCAAAAATACTATTTTCCGAGCCCGCCCCTCTCCCCCACGTGAGATTCGACTCACCCCCCTCCCCTAAACGCCTCACGTAATATAGGGACGCCCCTTAATCCTAATTGTCTAAATTTGTTTTAATTTTGAATTTTAACTTTGATTGTAGACTATTTATGTATTTTAACGAGGAAGGATTGATTGACATGTTATTTCTCATAGTTTCAACAGCATCAGACAAATGAGTTTCTTATATACTAAGCAGCTAAAGAAGTTAAAAATATAATAACGAAACGTTCGGGCATATTGAAGAATAAAACTCTGTTTTTAATTTAATTTTTATCCAACTCCCTACGATTTCAATAAACAATTTTAATTATGGATGCGATTAATGAAACAATATTTATATTGTTTTTTGATAAATTTTACTAATTTGTTCTTTATAATATTTTGATATATTTATAAAAAGGTATTTTTGATAACTAGGCAAATGCCATTGTGGCTTGTTTGCAATTCCAAATGGCTCAACTTTTGATCTTTTGCTGTTTGCTATGGCTCTCTGGCTCTTTTGCTAACCCGCTCAATATTTAGGCCTACACACCCGGATGGACTCGACACGAACTCGTGTCGTATTTGAAGAATCGAGTCCCGTCATTGTCGAAGAACTTGACTCAGAGAGTCTAAAAGCTTCGCATTCGATTACGAACGCAATGGTAGAAGAACCTATCAGTGATTTGCCGAGAATAACCAAATTACCAAGCGGAGTGTCGATTGCAACTTTATCCGAAGATGAAGCGCCAAGTTTAGCTGAAGAACCGGAAGAGGAGGAAGAGGACGCCGTCGAAGCTCTCCTGCGTCGGGTACAGAAACAAAGAAGTGTTCTTGGAGAAATACTTGAAAAAGAAATTCAACGAGAAGAAGTTCAACGAGGAGAACTTCAACAAGGAGAACTTCAACGAGAAGAAATTCAACAAGGAGAAGTTCAACGAGAAGGAGTTCAACAAGGGGAAGTTCAACGAGAAGGAGTTCAACAAGGAGAACTTCAACAAGGAGAACTTCAACGAGAAGAAATTCAACGAGGAGAAGTTCAACGAGAAGGAGTTCAACAAGGAGAAGTTCAACGAGAAGAAGTTCAACGAGGAAAAGTTCAACTAGAAGGTAAAACCATTTGTCTGCTGGCTGAGTGGCAGGGAGAAGGCTCAGAGTTCGCGCTTCCAGCTGCTACGCCACTACGCTGCTCATCTTCTTCTTCTTCATTTTCTATTAAGCTGTGTATAAATTAAGCGAACCGAGTTTTTAATATAATGATCGCTGCTTGGATTTTTTTGAGGTGTGCTTTCTGAAATTTCTACTCTTATATTTAGGAAATATACATTTTTAAAGTCAAATTGGGATTAAAGAAAATCAAAATAGGAATAAATTGATTAAATTTCACTAAGGCTTTTCCTACATTGAAATTTAATATTCTCTATTAGAAATTAATTTACAAGAAAATCATAAGTTGGTGTCATCTAGTAAATCCGATGGAATGGAATATTTTTAATTTTATGTCAGAGGGGTTGTTTTTCACCCCCTCAGGAATCGAACCCGATGCCAGTAACAGCAATCCGGGCCATCTGGCTCACCTGCAGGATGCGAACCTCTCTGACATATGTACACGCGTAACCGGATTGCTGTTACTGGCACTCGGGTTCGATTCCCGAGGGGTGAAAAACAACCCCTCTGACATATAATTGAAAATATTCCATTCCATCGGATTTTATAGATGACACCAACTTGATTTTCTTGTAAATTTGAATCTATTACCATCGGCAAATTAATATCTTTCATATTAAATTAATTTATGTCAAATTGAAATTTAATATGCTCAAAAAGCAATTTAATTAAGGTCAAGAATCTAAGATTTTAATAGAATATTTTCACATTGCATATGTATGTCAGAGTGTGTTTGTGTCTCGCGGGTCGAACTAACAAGCCCGGCAAGCGTTTTATTCGGGTTCGACTTCTGAGGGACGAGGCCATCTGACATTCAATGTAAAAATATTCTACTAAAATCTTAGATTTTTGACCCTAATTAAATTATTTCGTGATATATTTGGTTTTCACCGTGAGTTATATTTTAGAAAAAAAAATCTATCAAATTTTCAAAAAAAAATACTCAAACCTTCGGTTTAATTATTTTAATAAAAAAAAAATTGATTAAACGATTGAGATAAATCAAACTTTTTTTTAAGAAATTTAATACTTAAAAAAAATTTAGTATTCTTAAATTTTAACTTTTTTAAGTGGCATGTTCGATTTCGAGCGTTGGCTAATACTGTGGAAGGCATCATTTTTTAGTATTTTTTCCGCGGAAATTTTTCACAGGGATGGTTTTCCGTTGCCTTCCCTTTTAACTTTAGCTGATTTTTGTTAAATAGAAATTTAGTTTTACTAAATAGAAATTAAATATATTTATTGAAATAGATACTAAAAAATAAACACCAACACACAAAGTTTCAATCCCAGATGTAGTGTTCGAAAAATGTCGTGTATTTGTGTTTATGTTTATTTGATAGTGTTTCAATAAATATTTTAAACAATGCGTAATTCGATTTATTTTAAAAAAAGTTTTATTAAATAGAAATTTAGAATTCAGACATTGAAATTTGCAAGACTATTCTCCAAATTAAGATTGATTATTCTCAATTAAAAAAAACGTCTCTTCTTTTGATTTGATTTTCAAATCCCTTTTGTATTAGGGGCCGTCCATAAATTACGTCACACGTATTTCAAGATTTTTAGACCCCCTCCCCCTGTGTCACATTTTGTCACATTTTTATTGAGCACCCCCCCTGTATTGTGAAGTCACTATATTACTTTTATACCCTATAATTTAAAAATTTGACTTTTATGACATCACAATTTTTGAAATCCACGGGCTCACCTGTCATATTTTGTCACAAATCTGAGATTCACCCTCCCCACTGTGTGACGTAATTTATGGATGGCCCTTTAAAGATAATCAATACATCTATAAACAATTTTTAAACTATTTAAAATTGATCAGTCTCGTTTTGAAATTGATTAATCCCATTTTGAAATTAATTATAGTATACCTACTTCCAATTTAAAGTTGAAAAGGGTTAAGTTAGAATTCTAACTGGGATTTTTATAGGATACCCTTTGACGTGTTTCAACATGCGAATAAAATGCTAGCTACCATCATTTCAGACACAGCTCGCTTAATTTATACACATCTTTCTTCTTTTTTTCATTTTCTTTATATCAATGCGATTGTTCTGCTCATATAATCACTAAAGAGTGTCCTTTCTGTTTATACAAATCATAATATTATATTTTTATAAAAAATTTTTTTATATAATATGTATTTATAATCAATTTTGTATAACTCAAAGGACACTTTGATAATATATTTATTAGCTTAAGAGCTTTAGTTTTTCTTTAAATATTAATAATAATAATTATCAATTTAAAAATCATTTGTAGATTTATTAAATAAATAAAAAAAAAATGAAAAGTAAATTATACAGTCGAACTTAGATAAGTGATATCTCTGGAGCCTTCCCGCAATTTCAGTTTAGCCCTTTAGCCACACTTGATTATAATTGATTATTAAAGATAGGCAATTTTTGCCAACTTGGCGAAAAAGTGAATTAGGCTCATTAGGTGGTCACAAAAAACCACTGTTCAAATTTTGGTGCTGACCTACATAATAATTACCAAATGATTAAATAATGAGATTGGCAAAGTTTCATCTTAATTGGACAACGGTAAGTAACCCGTGCCGCAATGAGGTCGGATCTTGTCCTTCCTTCGAAAATGCTGGATATCTTCAAATCTAAAAGTTTTAACAAAAAAGTGGCTCAAGTAAACCTACAGCCAACAAAATTTACTAGAAAATGAGAAAATAATAAAGTTTCTAAGAATAGTGGTTTCCATTCTATGAATGAAAAACTGCAATTTTTGCAGTTTTTCAAATACTTCAACCTCATTGCGGCTTTGGGTTACCGTTGTCCAATTAAGATGAAACTTCTCCAATCTCATTTGTTAGCCAATTGGAAACTATTATGGCGGTCAGCATCGCAAAAATTCGAAGAGTTGTTTTTTTGTTACCACCTAATGAGGATAATTTACTTTTTCACCTAGTTGGTAAAAATTGCCTATCTTTGACGATCGATTGTGGCTAAACGGATGAACCGATTTTAACTTTTCCTTAGAATATTCGACGCAAAATTTTAAGTTCTTTCGTTTTGGTAAGAGTAAAATTTTATGTAAGACGCATGGTTTTCGAATTATAAGCGAAAATCTGAAAAAGACCAAAATTTTTGTGGTTTTTAGGCCTTCAAAAATTTAGCACCAGCCATAAACCGTCGCACACTCATATTACTCTTATTTGGGATGCCTAACGTCGATTAAATTTATTTCCAGCGTGTGCATATTAAATGACCAGCGCGGCATTTTTTCCGTCTAATTTGCCTCAGATATAATTGTAAAATCGGTTTTCATTAAATGAGTTATCTTTTACAAATAGAAAGCTAGAATCAATTTTTCCCATATATAAGTAGAAATTCAAGATAATTTTTCTCATAGAGGAAGAGGAAATTAAAAATCCCAAGTTTAGAGGGTTCCTTGTGAAAAGTGTTCGAACTGTTTTTTTCCTTTATAGTGGTTTCCACTTAACTAGGTTCAACTATGTATATACTTTCATAAAACATTTATCAATTTTTTAAATTTTGTACATGAAATCACAATCGAAATATTTCAATTATTTTTTTCTTTTTGTATTATAATTCTTTTGCCTGACATATTTTATAATTTTTTTGAGTTATAATGATTTTTACAGTTATTTGTTTAAAATATGTTTATATGAGTATATATATACTCTATTTATTTATGTATATATAATATATTGTTTTGTTTAACATTTTTTTTTCGAATTAGAGCAGAACGATATTTATATTTTTTTTGTATATATTATTAAATAATATAATTTTTTTTAGCTTATTTTTATTTTGAATTTTTTTTATTTTCATGAGTATTTGGGAAATATTCTATTAGATTGAAATACACACACAATACACACATATCATCATGTCTGTAATGTGTTGTTTTAATCCGTTCCTCAGTTAATGTCTCTGTAATAACGTCTTTCTTGTTCCTGATGTTGATTAGAAAAAAATAATAGAAAATCGCATGGCACTAACTTGTTTTTTATTGTTGTGGTTGTTTATTTTGTTGTGCTTCACCAAGAATATATCATCGAATTATTGGTAAGTAGGTATTCTTCACAAGGATTAATAATAATACTTACCAGATACTTTGATTGATTAATTTATGTTTCGTTTATACAGCAATTCCGGAGATCGTTAAGACTGATATGAATGATCGAAATATTTTCGAATCGCTTGGAACTAAATTTGATGTCGTCGCCAATGGTATTCCACGTCCAGAAGCTAAATGGTAAGTTTCGCATTACATTTTCTTATTAATACACTCAATTTTAAGATTGCAGTAGTATTAAAGGGACTGAGAAGTGAATTGATTGGATATTGATGAGGCAGTCCAAAATTCAAAAAAAGAGGTATAATTTAAACTATCTTTTTTATTCAAAAACTGACTTTTCGGAGGCTTATTCCCTCCTTCTTCAGGTTTTGAAAGGTCAGTGAAGGAAATCCAATGTGATATTCTCTGTCTCCTCTCTCAGTGGGAGTAACAATATTATACAGTATTTCATTAATTTCTAAGACCTGAAAAAGGAAGGAATAAGCCTCCAAAACATTGGTTTTTTAATAAAAAAGAAAGGTAGTTTGAATTTTAGACTGCCTCATCAATATCCAATCAACAACCAACACTCAAATTTGTTAATAAAATTTTAGACTTAATTCAAGAGTGAAAGCAGGCTACCCGTGTTGGTTTGATCGGCGCTATAAACATAAACAACCAATGACCAGCTTTGTTATGTTTTTTTATACTCAAACTCAAACGGGTAACCTGCTTTCATTCTTGAATCAAGTCTATTGGCGAAAATCACAATAGGGGTGTAATCTATTTAAGATATATACAACTAATAAGGTAGGGCAAATTTAATTCAGATTCACATCTCTGACAGACATCTACTAATAGACAAACCAAATTTGTCTCTCAATATAAAAAGTGTTTGTTATTTACCGATGGCGAGCACCTCAGTGAGTTATGATTTTCACCAAAACAACCAGTGGCATTGTAAACTTTTTGAACTCTTTAATAAAAAAAAATATATATACCATATATTTTTCATAAAAATTGTCTAAACTCTAATAACTTAATTTAGAGTTTTTGTCTATATAAATATTTATTTATTTGTAATTTCGGCTTGCTTGCGTTTACATGTTATTACTTACAATTATTCTTCAATTTATATTCTAATAGTGTTTACATTGAAAAATTTGAATATTTCTATTGAGTTTTACTAATGCAGAAGTACAATGAAACAATTTTTAATATAATATATAGGTACCAGTGGCGGTGACTTTTCAACCACACACAGGGGATTCTGTCCAAAAATTGATTTTAATCTTCGCTCCTTTTTGTAAAATTTATCGATAACCGCATCATAGAATTTGTCATTATTTCTCAAATTTAACATTATATTTTTCATTAATTGATATTTAAACAGAGCGAATAATCTATATTCACTTCAACTTCTTCTGGTGATGTTTCAATCCTTTTCATAGTGGCAAACTGACTGACGTACTCTTAGAAGACATAATTTAAATTAAATGTATTAAATCACTCATAAAAATAAATTTTTGATCATTGTGCTTTAACATTTCTGAAACGCGAAGAAAAATATTTTTCAACTATTATTTTTTTCTCTTTGTGTGTCTAAATTCTGTTACCTACGATAACCCCAAGAGCGAAAAGTAAAAAAGTTGGGTCGTAACAAAATACATAGTACTGATTAGATTTTGTAATATCTGGTTCAAAAGGCAGAAAATATTTTATGAATTATTCTATTGAGATTTTAAGAGGATGTTATAGTATAGCCATAAATGAACAATAATTTATATTTGTTTATTAATAATTACTAGAGCAGCTCTAGTTTACCGAGTCTTGAAAAAGTTTTCACTTTTTTATTATTTAATGTGCGGGTGACCGATTCTTTCATTAGAATCTGATCAATGAAAATAATGACAAAGAGCGAGGATAGAATAAGATCTCTCTCTTTCTTTAAAGGTTCATTGTAAGGATACCCAAATACATGTTAAAACCTGATAAATACAAGTTCAGACCTGTTTCAGACTAATTGAGATTAATTTCTTAATTTCTATTATTCTAGGAATGGCCTTTGTGCTCGTACAAAAACGATACTCGTTATAGAGAGAAAATTTAAATTAGACTTCATTAAAGCGAATTCTTCTCCCCAAACATCTTTTAGTTTATTTTTCACGATTAATTTTTTTAATGCAATTTATAGATTTTAAAGTAAAGTCATGGGACGAATTCATGTAAATTAATTCAATTTTTAACCTCATAAAATCAAAGTATTTTCCACAAGATAGCTGAAGCTGGAAATCTGGAATATTTTTTTCATATTATTTAAACGTTAAAAACTCCGTAAATTTTAAATTTTATATAACTTTAAATGAATTAGTTGTAAGTATAGTCTTTATTAAAAGTGTTTTTAAAATTTCATATTTTTTTTTTTTTTTTTTATAAATTTTATTAAACCAATTATTTTACATTAATTAATGTATACATTGTATTTTTCTTCGATTCCGGAGATTACTTCTCCACCATCGAGTGTCCTTATTCTTCTTTTTAGTCCTTGTTTTTAATAAGAGGAAAAATCTAATTAGATAAAAAAACCTCTTTCCGATAATTATTTCAATTCCATTACTCCCTTAATCAAGTCGATTTGTCATCCATCGTCTCCTAATCATCCCCTTTTACATAATGCATAAATATTTTATTTTATCTTTCATTTTATTTTATTCAATATACGGGAGTTATCCCAGTTATAATTTACACTTTTAATGTCAACAAATAATATATACAATTTATTAGACATTTAATCGTGTGAGCAATATCCCGCACACTACATTAAAAGAAATCTAATTGTGACGAGTTTCCCCCAAGCATCACTCTATTCAGTCCTGTATTTTTTGAGTAATTAGTATTACACATAGGGATAAAAAAGGATTCGACAAAGCGACTGTAATACTGAGGCACTTTAAAATTGATATAATGGAGAATTACAGAACAAAAATTATTTACGAAACAACCCCCCTCTTAATTTTTGGCCCATTATCAATTAATAATATCTCCTTTTAATTATTTCATTTTATTTTTTAAAAAATATATCGACCGTGACAGGACTCGAACCTGCAATCTTCGGATTCGAAGTCCGACGCCTTATCCATTAGGCCACACGGTCTATATATAAATTAAAAATAAGTAGCTAATACGAGTGATAAAGGGAGAAATCCTTCCGAAACGTTTGGATTTTAAATAAACGTTTTAAGATTAAAAATTGTATTTATTAAATTTAATACAATTCTTTCTAGAAATTATCAACAATTGTTCAATAAAAATTCAAAATTTTTCGTCAGAATTGTCCCTTTATAATTTCAAAATTTTTTAAAATTTGGAAAATAATTGCTTAATAATAAAACAACTATAAACACATAAATATATTTGACTAGACAATGATACAGATTGTCTTAATTAAATTTTTTAAGTTCTTTTTCCTAATAGATAAGAATTTTACCAATGCACAAGTGCACTTGAAAGTTAATTTAAAATGTGTGAATTTCGTTTAAATTTTTGCTAAAATGAGTTGTTGTAGGGAGGGGGAGATTTAGAATTTGTTGTTCCGCCAATAATACAGAGTTTTAAAAAAATTTCTCTGTTTTTTGTAATAGCTACTGATCATTTTGGAAGATGATTTTAGAATGCAAATAACATATCCCATACTGTAGTGTGATCAGCACACACCCCGAAAGTGAAATTTTTAATTGCCAAATAGTCGGTTTTAGGGGCAATAGACCCCTGAAGATATCAAAAAGTACCGTCAAATCACCTCATTGATTATAACTCCTAAACTGTTTACTCTACGGAAAATTCCATTAGAAGAAAAATTGTAGAGGATGTAATTTTTGACATTTTTTTTTTTAAATTTGAAAATAACCACCCAAGATAGAGATGAGGGTCAAAAATAAAAATTCTAGCCCTTTCGACCAGACTCAACCAAATTTTGTATACATATTCTGGGGATCCCCAGAAGGTTAGAAATTAAAAACTAACCACCCAAAATGATGGGAGGGTCAAAAATGAAAATTCTAGCCCTTTCTACCAAGCTCAACCAAATTTTGTATACATAATCAGTGGCCCTCCAAAAGGCTAGAAATGCAAAAACTAACCACCCAAAATGGGGGGGGGGGATGTCAAAAATGAAAATATAGGCACTTGTGCCAAACTTAATATAATTTTTGCATTTCTAGCCTTCTGGGGGTCCACAGAATATGTATACAAAATTTGATTGAAATTGGTCAAAAGGGCTAGAAATTTCAACTTTGACCCTCCCCCATTTTTTGGGTGTTTAGTTTTTACATTTTTATCCTTCTGGGGTTCCACAGAATATGTATACAAAATTTGGTTTAGTTTGGTCGAAAGGGCCAGAATTTTCATTTTTGACCCTCCCCCCATTTTGGGTGGATATTTTCAATTTTTTTAAACAAAAATGTCAAAAATTACATCCTCTACAATTTTTCTTCTAATGAAATTTGCCGTAGAGTAAATAGTTTACGAGTTATAATCAATGAGGTGATTTTACGGCATTTTTTGACATCTTCAGGGGTCGATTACCCCTAAAAATGACTCGATTTGGCGAGTAAGAATTTGACTTTCGGGGTGTGTTTTCGTTTAAATTGTGCTAAAATTAAATTTTATAAAAGGGGAGGGTGCGAAAATTTGTTGTTCCCCCATTAGTAGGTACAGATTTTTGAATAAATGTTCTCTGTAATTTCTAATTTATCTATTCCTATTGGAAGAAAAAGTATTAATATTTTATACATTTTTTTGATTGCTATTTAAATAATAAAGAGCATAGCTATATATAGAGAGAGGCGGCTAAATTATGTAGAAATGGATCGATCAGTTCAAATTATATTTCGTATATTATGTGGAAATTGCGATTGGCATATTTATGTATCCAAACAGTTGTGTTCACTAATCACCGAGTCAATTTATATTAATGTCAGCTTAAAGCTAAGTTAGTATTAAGTATGAATTCATGACTAATGGTATAAATCTTAGCTAGCTAACGCTCTCCCTCCCTACCACCCACGCAATATTTCGCTCTCCTGGCTTGGAACTGTTTAGAGACAGACTACAAACTATGCTAATCCATTAATGATTGATTACAACTTATTAAGAGACATTGCTACAAATTCAACCGTGAATTAACATGAAGGACTTTTTTATTTTAATTTTAATTTGAATAAAGGGGTTTTATTTTGAAATGAAAAACCCTGTCAGACATCATACGAGATAATAATAATAATATTTTTATATAATATTTGTTCTGATGTTTTAAATCAAGGATGTCCAACCCGTAGCCCGCGGGCCGCATGCACTGCAATGAATGTGGTCTAACATAAAATCATAAACTTCCTTAAATAAAACATTGGGATTTATATGTAGATATATATTTATTCCATGTACATTTGTACAATACGTGAAGATTTTTACAAAAATAAAATTCATTAAAAGCAAAATTATAAGCTCCATTATATAAGATAAAAATAATAAAGTTTCGAATATTTAAAAATTCTTCTCATATTTTCATTTTCTAAAATATTTATTATTTCAGTAATTTAAATGTTATCGCACTAACCAGTCTATAGTTAGATCATTCTAGTACCAGGAGACAAAGAATTGGGGTTTTCTAGAACAATCACAATTAATTGATAATTTCTCTCCTGGACTAAAACTTGTCAGGTCTTCTCATTTAGATCTTTGCACGTTCTTACATTTCAAATAGATAATGGATTATTATATCCGATCCGTTTTAAAAAATAAATTATCATTTCTCATATCCTTCTTTAATCCCATTCGATTTAAACCATGGCTGTCCAATCCGTGGCCCAATATAAAGGCATAAAATTCCTTAAAATAGTGAGATTTATATTTAGTTACTGAAAAACACAACAATTTGGCCTGATAATTGTTTTTTCTCTAAAATACGAAATCTACTGTGAATTCTTCGTAAAATAAAAGTGCTAATTTTAAATTTTTAAAAAAGGCAACTATGCAAAACTTAAATCTAGTCGATTGAAATATATAGGAGCGATAATTTCAATTTTTCGAACCCTCCTTCCATGTGAAGCCATCTTGGTACTCACATGTAAGTCCTGAAATAAAAAAAGTAAACATATTTTTTTTTATCATTGGTTCTAAGGATCTAACCTGTATAGATTCTTGTAAATAAAATTAGTCTGTTTTTTTTAATATAATTTAATTTAAAATGGCTGTATGAGTGAGTTCTCTTTTAGGTGATTTTTGTATATATCGGTGTTCAGAAGTAGCATAACTTAAAATTATGAAAAAAAATCCATAAATATTTTCATTCTGTACTTAATAACAAAAAATTAGAACCAATTTGATGTTTCAAGTATTTAAAAATAAATAAGTTCTCAGTATGATGGTCTGATTCGCATTTGATCTGATTTTTTATCAAATTTACTGTGGAACTCTAAAAAACGACTATATACTGAGCGGCGTATACTGAGATTTATATCTTAGTTTATTTATATAATTATTGAATACAATACATTTTAATAGGACAATAAGCTCTTTTTCTTAAGTTTTTAGAGGTTTTTAATTTAAAAAGTTGGGGTCGGGTTAGGCTAAGGGTTAGCGTACCAGCCCGCTAACCAGAAATCAGATCACTGGGTAGAGAAAAATTAAAAAAAAGAACAATAATAAGTATCGTAAATTGGCTTATGGCTAGAAAGTCCGAAAAAAAAAAATAAAGAGCTGCATGTTCGAGTAGAGATGCACATTTTGGGCTGAGAAGTCAAAATAATAAATTATCTTCACTAGTATTTCATAAGACTTAATTAATGGTACTTCACTTGTGGTTGGGAAAAATTGTTTTTTATCCACCAATTTTATATTTAGGTTTTATCTGAAATTGTTTTCTACTTTGACGAATGAACTATATCTGAATCATCAAAATACAATTAAAAGATGATAAATAGGGAGCCGAGTTTTAGCAGGTCGAATTCTTTACGCGAGCAAGGTCCGAACTTGGGCCCCCGCTCCAAATTCGTCATCAAAGCAACGGCGTAGAAGCGGTCAGTGCTCTAGCGCGCTCGGCCATCCGACTCCCCGTTTCTAGCTTTAATAGTTTAACTAGAGAAAACTGAATGACTAATAAACAATGAAGTCTTATCATTGCGGTTTCCGATTTTTACTTTTTTCAAACAGAGCTCTTAAACCATTAAATTTGATCATTTGTATTCATATCGTTTCTTAAGAAAATAAATTGAACATCGTTTGTTTCAATTATCCTATTTGTTTTTATTATTTTTCAGGCTTAAGGATGGCCAAGAGATCAAGCCCTCGAAAAGGATTCGTATCTCGGACGATGGGGAGAAATATCGACTGGAGATAAGCGAAGCCAAATTAGACGATGCGGGTGTCTATCAAGTCAAGATCAGCAATCGGCTCGGCGAGAAAACACACCAAGCCAACTTAACTCTTACATGTAAGTAAGCCAGTCAATAGACGAGCAGCAATTTTACATGACCATATTCACGAGAATGATCATGAGTTAGAGTCAATTTTAGTGGAAACTATATATCTATTATATTATTCCCTCTTGTTTAAGTTTTTAATTAAAGTCATTTTAAAATACAGAGGAAATTGAAATTAGAATATTTATATTTAGATTGCGAACTAAAATATGTAGAATTCAATTACCTACGTTATGAATAGCGAATATGAAAATTTTAGAAATGAAATTATTGAATTGTTATAAAGCCTGTCCAAAACTTAAAGGTCGGCCTCTCTCTTTTTTGAGGTCTGATACCTTACATTTATTTATGGGGTATTTCTCGTAAAATTTTCAATTTTTTTTCCTAGCCGATTTTAATTTTTCTGCATTTATGATATTTTTCTAGCAAAAAAAAAAATCAAGTATTTTTGTTTTTTTCCGTAGCCTCATTTTTTATGTTGAATTTCCAATTTCTGGCTTCTTTCCATCACAATAACTCGAAAACTACCTGTTCTACAAAAAAAGCTACTCGTATTAATACCAATTAATACACTTTAAATAAATAAATTTCGATCTGCTTGTTGAAACTTTAGCTGCTATATCTGAAACGTCCCAGGCCTTGGAGAGTGCTAGCGTCTAGTGTGGTTGTCTAAATACAGGCGTTTCCGTTCAGTGCTGCCATCTGTCTATTTTTATTATTTTTTTAAATCAATTTTTAACGATAAAAAAAATAGATTAAATTCAAAACAAATCGTTTAGGAATAGTTTTTTTCACATTTTCTTAGAAAAACCCGAATTTTCTGTATGAGGACCACTTTTTATATTCAGTTTTTTTTTTTTAAATTCTATTTTTTTGAAAAATTTATATCCGAAGATGAAGTTGGGGCTATATTTTTTAGAAAAATAATTTAAAGTTCTATGAAGTTTGAAAAATCGTAAAAATCAACGTAATTTGATTATTACTTTATATGAATCAAAAGCATCTATTTTTAAAACTTATGTAACTAAAACTTCTCTAAATAGTCTATTTATATTAAATATTTAGATATTTTCATTTATTTTTCAATCTATGAATAAATGATCTTTAACGATGATGAAAATCTGCCATAAGTCAGCAAAACAATAATTATTATTATCCGAAAAATATTCCAATAGAATTAATGAAAAATATAAAATAAATTTTTCAGAGAAACATAAGAAGAAAAAATTCTCAAAAAACTCATTTTTATTTTACTTTATATATATTAATAAAATTTTAACATTATTATAGATATTGTTTTGATTAGTACTTTAAAAATTCATACACATTTTTTTAAATTATCTTTTTTTAGCCGAAAGTGAACTTCGGAAACCGAAAGTTAAATCCCCGTTGAAGAATCTTCGGATACCCAAAAATGAAGAAGTTGTCCTTCAATGTACTATCGTAGGTGATCCTATTCCGGATGTTACCTGGTAATTATTGAAATCAATCTAAATTAATTTTAAAAGTATTTTTTTGGTTTCCAAATAAAAACTTTTATGTAAAAAAAAAAAAAAAAAAAACTTTTATTTTGATAATATTACATAATTTTATGTCATACTTTAAAAAGTTTTCTTTTTCGTACATCTATTATAAGGACGATACAGTGTAGAATTATATAAGAGGGATTCAGTACTACCTAAAGAAATTTTTATTCGATTGAGGAAGCTTGCTTTTTGAATCAGGTTATATATTAAATGTTAAATAATATGAGTACTGTCAGAGAAAAAACATCTCGAGGACTTAACCAAGTAGTTGGTTATCAAATTTGATACTTGGGTTAAGCCCCCAAAGTGACGAAGCCTTTTGACAATTATTCATATCCAACAAGATCCTTGATATTGGTCTTTAAATTCAGTTTTTTATTGAATTATTATTTTTCCATTTCTATAATTTTAATTAATAATTGCATTTTTGAAAGATACTATATTTTTTCAAAAATCAAAGCGCTAACTTCTTTTTATTAATTATGAGTTTTTGTTTTGATATTATATAAAAAAACATATATATATATTTTATTATTAATTGAAAAATATATAGCGTTTACATATAGATTTTTATTTTTAAAAACTAACTCTTTTGGAGGGGAGTCGGGTAGCTCAGTCAGCTAAAGCACTGGCCTCGCTTCGGCATCGATCGATTATGACGATGTTGGAGTGGAGGTCCGGGGTTTGATCCTGGCTGGCAAATAAAAATTTCTACCGGCTGAAAACTCGGCTCCCTCACTAACCCTACACTTATGTGCTGTCTAAATGGGCTTTGTTCTCGGTGACATTAAATAAAAAAAAAAAAAAAAAAAAAACTTTTTTGAGGGGGAGGGGTTATTAAAAAGTTTTATTATAATAGTGTATTGCTGTGACATTTCGGGTAGCAGTTGCAGCTTCATCAGTTTTCCACTCAGATACGCTCCTGACTTTTGTTGAAGGTTTCATAAACGTAGTATGACAAAGATTATATTATTAAATCAGAACATTTTTTTTTTATATTAGAATTTGAAAATCAAAACAAAAACTATTTCTTAAATTAACATTTCTATGCAATAAAAAACTTTATTTTAAGCAAGAGAAATTTAAAATAAATAATTTGTTTAATAAGAAACTATTTATTATAAAACTGTGCAGGTTTCATGATGGTCAAAAGTTAGAAGCTAGTGAAGTATTGATAATGGAATCGGAGTCCAAACCAATCGAAGACGGCCTTAACGAGTGTTCATTCAGTCTGAAAATCCCAGCTGGACAACATAATGATACTGGACAATACAAGATCGAGGCTGTTAACAAATTCGGGAAAGATGAATGCAGTGTAAGTAGAAAATTAATTTTAAACTATGCTATAAAAGAAAGTCTTATAGAACAGTGTTTCTCAAACTTTTTGGTCTGGGACCTCCTTTTGCACTTTTTCGAAGGATCCCCCAAAGAATAAATACCTATGTATAGAAAAACATCCAAGAATTTAAATTCAGAAAGAGTTGATTTCTTTTCTTTAATTTTTTTTTAATGCAATCGAATGCAAGAAGGGGTGCACCAGTAAAGATGCATCTCCTATGGATCTATAAAGACCATTGCATTACCGAAGAGAAGGGAAAGTTGATTAAGTGAGAGGGTGTAGGCGTAGGTGTTTATGCACTCGGGTTTTGAAGGTTTGAAGATTATAAGTGCTGGTAATGATGGAGGCTGGAGGAGAGTTCCAGTTCCTTGAAGTCGTGGGGATATATGTATTGGCGAATGAAGAGGTATGGCACTTTTCTAATTTGCATTGAAACACTCAAATTTTGATTAATTAATAGCAGATTTATTTTAATCCAAGAGCTGGTGACATTTTTGAGAACGGATTTGACCCAACTAGAAATAATGCGTAATAGTACCGTCTATGATAGTTGTACAAGGAATGGCCAGTCTGGCTGGTCTAAGCAGGTGGACCAGGTACTGCGCATGGTGTGAGTGCGGTAAAAAATACATATGTGTTAAAAAATATTTTTGACCCACAATGAAATTATAAAAATTGTAATTTATAGTCAATTATAAACATAATATATTCACCCCAGACCATTTGAGTGGTGGGACGTGGAACCAGACCACCCAAAGTGTATTTTTACAACATCCAAAAAATAGCATGATAAATAATTATCTATCACTTCAATTATAGTTCTAGATCATAAAAAAATAAAATAACTTGAAAGCAATACAGCTAATAACTTTTTAAATACACAAACTTTAATTTAGTAGATGCAACAGATTCACTCACTCACAAATTAAGAAAATATTGGCAAAATATATAAGAAACTTTTACGACGCATCATGCTACTTTTTGCATGTTGTAAAAATACACTTTGGGTGGTCTGGTTCCACGTCCCACCACTCAAATGGTCTGGGGTGAATATATTATGTTTATAATTGACTATAAATTATAATTTTATAATTTCATTGTGGGTCAAAAATATTTTTTAACACATATGTATTTTTTACCGCACTCACACCATGCGCAGTACCTGGTCCACCTGCTTAGACCAGCCAGACTGGCCATTCCTTGTACAACTATCATAGACGATACTATTACGCAATATTTCTAGTTGGGTCAAATCCGTACTCAAAAATGTGTCACCCGCTCTTGGACTATTTTTAGTATCAATAAAAATTAATAACTTTGGTACATCTTTTGAACTAAATATTCTGTTTCGGCATTAACTTAATTAACTAAGCTTATTAAATATATTTTAAATTTAAAAAATATTTGAAAAAAAAATTGATCCGTCATCCATTTTTCTGCGATCACCCAAATATTTTTACTGCATAAAAATCCAGTCTTTAGTTATAATAAACTGATTCTATACATATACTTACATTATACATCCATCTGTGAGGGTTTCTTTAGAATTAAGCCCGAATAACACTTTTGACATTCGGATTGGACTTCCAATAAAATGAACCTTTCCAACGGCAACTAGACTTTACTGATGTTGGTTGAGTTTGGTTCAAAGGTCTAGAATCTTCATTTTTGACCATCTCCTTCATTCTGGGTGTTTATTTTCAAAAAATTTTAAACGAAAATGTCAAAAATTACATCCTCTACAACTTTGGTTCTAGTTTTTGACATTTTAGTTTAAAAATTTTTGAAAATAAACACCAAAAATGAAGGAGAATGTCAAAAATGAAGATTCTAAAGCTTTGAACCAAACTCAACCAACATCAGTAAATTCTAGTTGCTACAAAGTTATTCTGTGAAAAGCGTTTTGACTAATAAGAGCCTGCTCTTACTAAAAACAGGGTTTTACTGCAACATATCTACTCTTATTAAACGAGCAAAAATTGTATATTTGTATATATATTTATTTGTTTATATATTTGTATCTTGGTTCTATTTTGAAAACAACTCTACCGATTTTGATGAAATTCAGGGATTAGGGGTTTTTTGGGGTGACAATTCGATCTGTCACGGTCTCATCTTCGACAAAATTGTTTTTGATGGGTTTTTTCGTAATCAAATTAATTATTCTCAGGTAAAAAATCTATTCTTAGGGTTTTAAAAAAGGTTTCCCTTTTCCTTTTATACCCAGGCAGACAATGGGCTGTTTGTTTCATTGTTCTAAAAGGCCTTGAAGAAGTATTGTGATTGTGGATTTTAAAATATTTTGTTCTCCATAAACGTTAGAAATATTAATAAACGTTTTATAAATGTTTTTATAAACAACTTTATTTATTTAATAGAATAAAAAATAATTAAGAATTTATTTAAAAATATATTTCGCATAGGCAGGTCTCAATTTTCTGAAAAAACAACACATTTTGATAGGTTTTATTTATTAATTGGATGATTAAAAATGAATCATATGGTTGAATCAAAACAGGTGCAGAAGGTGGCGCGCAGTGGTGGGTGATCCGGGGGTAGGGCGAGGTTTCGAGGGTGGGGTCGTGCGGGGTGGTGGTGGTGGGGGGGGGGGCTACATTGGGCGACTATTATATATTTTGTATTTTTTTAATTTGAAAACGACTCTCAAATAAAAATCGACCTTTTTATCAGAATTTTAAATTAAAAATAATATTAAAATAAAGCTTTTAACTGAAGGAAGAAGTTACCGAGCATCGCTCGGTGCCTCCAGGTACTACATAATTTAAATGAATACAATTCTATATAAAAACCACGATAATACATTTATTAATAAACCACATCGGGAAACATTGAGTCCATTTTCAATGAAAAGTTTAAGTCAAAATTGTTAAACTGAAAATAAACTCAAGGGATGTCAAATTTAAACGGAATAAAATCAATTAGATTTAAATCATAGAGGCGTATTCAATATTAATTTGGAAATTTTTGAATTAATCCTTTCAAGATGTTAGCTTAATGATTTTTAGTAAATAAATCATTGAAATCATTAAAGCCGAAGGTCGAATACAAAACCAGTTTGCGTCATTCCTTTAAAGATTTAAATAAATATCCCTCACTCAAATTGGGAACTATTGTAATAAGAATTGTTTTATATACCAAAAAATGAAAATGAACTAAGAATAAAACTAAAAAACAAATCTGCAAACAACATTTTTATATCTCTCAAATCTTTTATAATTAGTTCAATAAACTAACAAGTGTTTAACGAGCAAAGGTTTAGTTTTCGATGCATTTTTCTGAACTTATATTTTATATACAAATATAGAGTTTAATAAATATCACAAAGAATTGTGACAACCATTGGTATTCTTTGAAGCCATTTCGTTGCAAAAAACCTATATATTTAATAATTTATTTTATAATGGAGAATAGAACATTTATTTCCAATTCCATATTTTATATACAAAAATAAAACAAAACAAAAACAATATATATCAAACAATTTTCTATTCAAGATACAAAAAATAAATTTTATAAATAAACTTTTAATATTTTTAAAAATATCTGATTTAAATTTTTTCTCTCTGTCACTATCGGCTTTTTGATTTCATGTTTTAGACATTATCTTTAAATAAATAATCATTTACAGAGAGAGTGTATTAAAAAAAATATATTAGCTTTGTTCTTGGTACTTGTCCGGAACATTGTCTAATTTCTGGCGCATGCGCACTGAGATTTTAATCGTTCGTGGTAATAAATTACACTTTTTGAGTAAAAAAATTCTGCATTCGTGGTAACCAGATTTTCGATTCGGGATATGTTCAGAACGTGTTCGATAAATCCTTGTACATTAATAAGGATGAAAAATTCCACACCGAATATAATTTTAGGTTGCATGCGCTGTTAAATGATTCAGGACATAAAAAAAATCCCGGACATTTACCACGAACGAAGTTATTAATAAATTCATTAATTTATATAAAAATAACTAAAGAAATTTATTTTGAAATACTTATTATTTTTTTTAATTTCCATCACATTTAAAATAAAAAATAGAATGATAAATAAAATTACTTTAACTACATATTATAAAGAATTGAATTATAGATTAAATAGCTGTATTAAAAGTTCATACATTTGGTTGAACATTTCTTTTAAACGATAAGTAACATATCTGTTTTTTGTTTTTTAATGGCCTTCGGGAATTATACCCCCAATTAATATATCTTGAATTTAACAATGAAACGCTAAAATTAAAATGATTTGGGATTTTTTCTTTATAATTGTTATAAAGCAAGGTTCTAAATATCTAGCGCCTGGTGATGCAACTCGCAACACAATGTGTGTTATTTGAATGCATACCTTAACAAAACAGGCGTTGTTGTGTTTAACTTTTTTTTGAGACAAGGTCTAAATTAAATACGTATGTATATGTTGCAATAAAACCCCCGGTTTTTAGTAAGAACGGGTTCTTACTAGTTAAAACGAGTTTCACTGAATACCTTTGTGGGAACTAGAGTTTACTGATGTTGATTCCGCCTCATTTTGGGTGTTTATTTTCAACAATTTTTAAACGAAAATGTCAAAAAGTACATCTTATACAACTTTGGTTCTAATTTTAGACATTTTCGTTTATAAAATTTTGAAAATAAACAACCAAAACGAGGCGAAGGTCAAAAATCAAGATTCTAGACCTTTGAACCAAACTCAACCAGCATCAGTAAATTCTAGTTTTCAGAAACGTGTTCAGTGAAACTTGTTTAATCTAGTAAGAACTCATCCTTACTAAAAGTGGGTTTTTACTGTAACATATAAACTCGCAAAGTTAATTTAGGATTAGAGTTTTCTTTTACTTTAAAAATATAAACGTAAATACAAGCAATTTTTTTACGTGATTATCTGTTCCAGCAAATTAACGCGTAAAAATAATCGGGTAAAAAAATGTGTTGTTGATTGATACTTTAATGGTCTTTAAGTTTACACAATATATTATGTAATTCGTCTTTGATTGTCCTGGTTTGATCCCAATAAGTATTTATAAAGTTCTTTCTATTTTAAATAATTATATAATCGCCGCCTTAGAGTGTAGACATGCTAAATCCATTTTTATTATATATGGCATATTAATACCTTTCGAAAGAAAAACTGCTACTTAAATTTATGATCGTAAGTTGTAGAAAAAAAGTGAAAAATAGTTTCTTTCCTAAACAACAATTTTAAATTTTATTTGTTTTTTTGTCTGCCCTGTAAAATTTCCTTATTGTGAGTTAGAAGGTTTACACTCTAAAGTGGTATTTCTCAAACTTTTTCGAATGTGGAACCCTTTTCCGTTTGGAAGGTAAGCGTGGAACCTGAAAATCTTGTGATTCGAGTTAAAGCGTTGTTATGGGAATGAGATTCACAAAACTAATCCAAAACTGGGCCTTCCTTTTGAACGATAGAATTTTTTCACCTGCCATGAATTTTTTTGCGGACCCTTGGCGAGTTTTCACGGAACCCCAGGGTTCCACAGAACACACTTTGAGAAACACTGCTCTAAGGCGACGATATATTAAAATTTAAATAAAATATATTAAAAGAAATTTCATGGAGATGGGATGGTATAGCTTAATGGAGATTTGAGTTTAAGGATAAAATCTTTTATCGAAACGACATTTTTTATCTTTTGAAAATCGACATTTTAGAGGATATCCCCTTCTTCAGGGCTCAAAAGGGTTAAGTTCTTTTGATATAAATGTCAAACTATTACATCATAAAAGCACAATTCAAAAAGTTATGAAGTATGAAGTAACAAGCATTCTGATTGATTCTTTTGAATCTCCCGAAACCTCGATTGTAAATACGGTGTCGAATTCACGTAATATACTACTTTAACAAACGTTATGTAAATACTTATATATTTTCATTTTCTTTTCTAGGCTCGTTTGGATATTCTTCTGAAACCCGAATTAGAGGGACTGAAAGACTCAACAATTACACCATACGAAGATATTGAGTTTGAAGTTTTAGCCCTTGCCAATCCGAAACCTAAAGTCTCTTGGTAAATTGCTTAACATGTTTTTTCATCTCAAATAAAATTCTTCTTATCCTAAATATTTTCAGGATTAAAAATGGAAAGGAATTGCCGAATAACGCTCATACTAAACAAACAGGAGATGTTCAAGCTGAAATTTATAAAATTCTTATCAGTAATATTGGCTTAGAAGATGATGGTGATTATACGTTCAAAGCAAGCAACGAGATCGGCGAAACAACTATCGGGTGTCATCTTAATGTGCACAGTAAGCATTTGCGAATTCGAATCCTACCCTGTGATAACTATTTTATTTATTTAAATAATTGAATAGGGTACAGCTATTGCCAGACAAATTGTAGATTAACCAGAAACAAAATATACAGGTTCTCATACATGTGAAAACGCACCGAGCTTGAAAAAGTTTTCACTTTAACCTCTTTTATTAACCGACTTCAAAAAAAGACGGAGGTTCTCAATACGTTGGAATCTTTTTTTTCTTGTTTTTTGTATGTTCAGCGATAATTTTTCACCACATAGACCGATTTCGATGATTATTTTATTATTGGAAAGGGCGTATCTTAGGGGTGGTCTAATATTAATTTGGTCAAGTTCTGGTGATATGGTCAATGACAAAATAACGGAAATCCTCAATTCTCATGAACACATAAACGATACTCGGGCAAATCTTTTATGGTATCGGGATTTATACTTTCTAATTTATTTTTCAGTTTTTATTATTTTATTCAGTAATTATATTATTATACATAGTTTATTGTTGAAAATTTTATTTTATTTTATTGAATATAGTTCTCTTGTTATAGTCTTATTTATGTCTAACGAAACTGTGAGGACGGGCTAATTGGGCATTTAGTTCCCGAGCCCAAGAGGGTAGGAAAAAAAATCTTTCATTATTTGGGTAAAATACTCCAGTGTATTCAAAGAAAATTTGGTTAATGTCTTAGCAGCATATGATTTTGTATTTTTTGTGAAAAATCAATAAATTTTACGAATTAATCATTTACAAATCCGTCTAATTTTAGAAAGATTAGATATGTTTGGCATTACGCCGCTAGTCTGGATAATTCAATTCAGAAAATAAACGAAATTAAAAATAATAAATTGATTCCCGAGGATATTTGTTGGAATTTATTCTTTTTTCTCTCCAGTCTATATACGTTTCTTTGTTTCTGCTTTGTTAAGGCTGCGAATTGTTATCGTTTGTACCTACATAGTTTATTAATTTATTTTGTTTAAAATTTTTGTTTATTTTATTGAATATAGTTCACTTGTTGTAGCTTTATTTATCTCTATAGAAACTGTGACTACTGGCTAAATGGGGAAACAGAAAAAAAACAGAGTATGGTAGTTTAAAACAAAGTTTCACTTTTTCCTCCAATTTTGATCTTGAATTTTTTTTTTGCATAGCCGAGCCACCAACATTCGTGAAACTTCTCGACCCCTCCTATACAATTAAAGATTATGAAGACATTGAATTGCGTATTCGCGTGAACGGCGTTCCCAAAGCAAAAATTCAATGGTTTAAAGATGGCAAAGAATTAAAAACGGGTGATCGAATCACAATAGAGACCAACTCGGAGGGCCAAGTTCAAAGCGCCATTAGCATTTCGCATTTTAATGAATCGGACCAAGGTCAAGTAAGTAACCATAAGATACAGTTAATTAGTAAACATAACAACCTTATTATTCATTATGCTTAAATTATTTCAATATAAATGTTTGGCAAGTAACTTGGTCGGCCAAGTAGAAACCATCGCCGACTTGAAGATGGCCCAGATCCCCCCATCTTTCGGAAGACCGCTGGACAGGGCGATTGAAGTTGACGAGGGAGAAACTCTTGACCTCAAGGCGAAACTTGATGGAAGTCCGATCCCAACCGTCAGTTGGTAAGTATTTATTTCTTAATTAGACCTGAGAATTCATCATTATATAAAATCGTATTGAGATGTAGTTTCTATTCATATTTGTATATGAGATGGTGTCAGAGAAAAGGGCCCACCCATATCTTCACAGACCAGTTTTTTCAAAAATGTGATTTAAATGTGGTAATAATTTTTGATTACATATTTGAATTCGGCAAGACATTTTCATTCTGATTAGAATAATTGCTAAATGGTAACTACGGTGTTGCCATCATTTGGTAAAAATTGAAACTAACACAATTGGGTGGCTGTCACGAATGTCATATGCATAATTAAAGAATATTATTTAAAAAATATTTGTTTGGTTTTTGTTTATATGTCATTTAAACACTGATCAATCAGCTGTTAGAAGACCCAATTGAGAGAGTTCAAATTTTCACCAGCAGTTGGCGTATCTGCAATTTCCAATTACCAATAGCGTGGGCGAAAATTGAAGAAATTCTTGTTTGCTAATAAATTATCAAAATTTAAATGGCTATAACTCATAACTAAGTTTTTTACTTATAAATATTTAATCATTCATAATTGAGTCAATTTTTCGGATTTTAGTGGGGGACAAATATAGTTTTGTTCAGTTGTTTCTCTAGAAACAGGAGATGACATTAACTCGATGTTGACCAGTTGAAGATAAAGGCCCTTTTCCTTGACACTATCACATATATCAGCGGTTCTCAACTTTTTTAGGGTTCTGTTTAAAAAGTAAAACCGAATCCTATTAGTGTCGGTCCAATACGTATTTGGCTATTTGTTATAGTTCGATAAACTAAATAAGACAAATACTTGAAATTCAGAAGTAAGATGTATTAATTTTTCTGAAAATCAAAAATCGCGTAGGGAAATTTTAATCGAATGATTATTTTGGGAAGCGTCGAGATTTTTGTGTAATGCAGGATCAAAAATATTTTTTTATTATAGAGTTTGAGGCATTCGGGTAAAGATTTCTTAAAGTAGAATTAGGTTTAATTTATTTCGAATTAAACTGAATTATGAGAGAGATTTGAAAATTAATATTTTATTTTTTCTAGAAATTCTCAATCAAGTTGATAAGGGTCCCATCTTATCATCAACTCCCTTTCTAAGAGAGGGCTAAAAAAGTAATTATTATTCGAGATATTCAAACGAAAATATACTATTTTAACTCTTTATAAAATTTACTATTTAAAATGAGTATAATTTTTTGAAAATTAATATTTTATATTTTCTAAAATTTCTCAATCAAGTTGATGAGGGTCGCCCCTTTGTATCAACTACCCTTACAAGAGAGGGTTAAAAAAGTAATTATTTTTCGAGATATTCAAAATGAAAATATACTATTTTAACTCTTTATAAAATATACTATTTAAAATGCGTTTAGTTTTTTGAAAATTAATATTTTAGTTTTTCTAGAAATTCTCAATCAAGTTGATAAGGGTCCCCCCTTATCATCAACTCCCCTTCCAATTGTGGGTTAAAAATGTAATTATTTTCGAGATATTCAAATGAAAATATACTCTTTTAACTCTTTTTAAAATATACAATTTAAAATGGGTTTAGTTTTTTGAAAATAAATATTTTAGTTTTTCTAGAAATTCTCAATCAATTTGATAACGGTCCCCCCTTTGTATCGAGTTCCCTTCCAAGAGAGGGTTAAAAAAGTAATTTTTTTCGAGATATTCAATCCAAAATGTCATTAACTATTAGTCATTGCACAAATCGATCATTATTAAGTTTAGATAGAAATTTTCCATTCAATATAGAAAACAAAATACTTCTGATTTTCTCTATATTATACTGACCATAAGAGCAGATATATTTTCAAATAAATATCCGATAAACATCAATAAATTACTACCGGATATGTCTTTTAAACCCCTATTGGGAACTGCTACATTTAGCATTAATTTTTAGATTTTTTTAAAAGGTGATGTTTAAACATCTTTTTATTAATTTGTTTTTTATATATAGGTAATATAAAAATGTTTATTTTTACTTAGGATGAATGAAAACGAGAATCGAAGTACTCCTGATGATTCTGTTACTTACGAAGAATTTTCACTCAACTGGTATTCAAAGATAAATAGATGTTGTTAGTTGTTTAGATCAATGTTTAATAGATCCGAAATGTTTTTTCTATTCCATGTTAATGTTCTTAGTTGTAATTTGTATTTCTTCTTTCTATTATCTATCTATTTTAGTAGCCAGTAGAGATTCTATCTCTTCCTATGTCCTTTAATTTTACGATTCTAATGACAATCTATTCTACCGATTTGTCTATATCTAGATCATTATGATTCTAGAATCCCAGTAAAATTATCCAATAATATAGGTTCAGCTGGACAATTTAAAATACACGTATGTGAAATACATTTGTACATATTATAAATACCGGTTGTGTTTTTTATATTGAGACAGTGTTATAACTCAAAAACAGTGCATTATATGAAAAAAGTTTCAAATAAAAGTTTATTTATATCAGGAGGGAAACTAAACTACACTATTGTTTGTCGACCTAGAATAAGCTTTCAAGGATATTTCGAGGTCAAGTTCTGTTTTTTAAATAAAAACCTATATGTATCTGTACATAGTCTTAATCTAAAAAAACTAAACAACTTTATCAGAACTATTTTTTATACGAAGTCAAATAAAAAAAATATAAAATCAATTAGATCTCAAAAAAATCTTAATAATTCTTTTTAACAATCATTCAACTTAAGTAATTATCATATAAAAATTATCAAATATTAAATTATTGAATTAATAATTTAATAATTTTTGTTCACTGTTCTCAGGCATTTCAGAGTGTATGAGTATGTCGCAAGTCTTCTGGATGAATTCCAGCTCCAATTTCCTTATTTTGGCCTTTTAAAGTTTCTTCGTAGCCTTTACATTTCCTGTTTTTTTTTTTTTTTTTTTTTTATAGATTTACAACACAATAAATTGAAGCTACTGAGGGCAAAATTATTAAATTAATAATTATTATTAAATTATTTATTTAATAATTAAATATTTGATAATTAAGTTGAATGATTGTTAAAAATAATTATTAGGATTTTTTTGAAATCTAATTGATTTAATATTTTTTTTTATTTGATGTCGTATAGTTCTTATGAAAGTTGCTCAGTTTTTCTTGTAGATTATGAATATGTACAGAAACATTTAGGTTTCTATGTAAAAAACAGAACTTGACCTCGAAATACCCTTAAAAGCTTGTTCTAGGTCGACAAAAAATAAATTGCGTAGTTTAGTTTCCCCCTGATATAATTAAGATTTTATTTGAAACTTTTTTTATACAATGCATTGTTTTTTTACTTATAAGACTGCCTCAAGATAAAAAACTCACCCGGCATATATTGGTATTTAAAATACATTTTATAATAAATAATTATGATTTTATATATTATTTTTAGATTATAGTTTAGATTTATTGATTAATACAAGATTAGATGTTCCCCATCGTTTCACCTGGGTCAACACCTAGCACTGCTGCCCATTTAGCTAGCTCCTATGTGAATATTTTTTCTCAATGTGTATGTTTGTGTGTGTGTTAAAAAGTGTGTAAATTGGTGCAGGGGTCAGATTTTAACCGACCAAATTTTCGCACGAATCCGGGCTTGAACCCGGGCTGTCTTGATTCATAACTAGTGAGCGCAAAAAAGTCTCTCTTTTCTGGAAAAGTGTGTAATTTTGTATGGTAAATAATTAGTCTCTGAATTGCCTTTTTCAGGAAAAAAAGTACCTACTATTTATGCATTCCCGACGTATATGTATGTTGACAAAAAAAAATTGCAAAACATCTGATTAAAAACAACTTCTACCTTATAAAATATCGATTTGATCAATTTTATTTTAATTAGCTTTTATTTAGCATATTTTATTGTAAATATTTCTTTTAAATAACATTTTTTTGATAGGTTGCTCAGTTTTGCAGATAGAAAGAAGCGTTAAAGAGACAAAACATATAAATTTCTGGTTTAGTGCTGAAAATTGGTGGTTCTCAATTATTTATCTTGAAAAGTATTTAATTTCAATCAAAATATCTTCTATTGGATAAATCCCTGAGATTATTAGATTAGTCGTTAAAGTGGAAATAATCATATCGAGTGAATCCCTAGAAAATGATTTTGTTTCGAAAAAAGTGGTTAATGACTCCGATTTGGCGAATAATGGTAGATCATTAAAAGGGAGTGTCATAATTATACACCCTAAAAAAATTAAGGTTTAGGAAAAAAATTATCAGTAGATGGCAAAAAAGTTCCCAAAAAGTTGCTTTTCCCCAAAAAAGTCAGAAAAAGACATTTTTTTAATCTCCAAATGTGTTTAATTTTTACTTTACCATAAAGGGTATGGTCTAGTATTATAATCGTGCATGAAAAAAGTGGGGGTTTTCCATCTTTTATTCGAAATATCTAAAAAACGGCTTAAAACTATTTTGATTAAAAAAATTGAGCAAAACCATGGCATTTCGCTCTACAAAAAAGCTCTAATAAGTGAACATCGAAAAAATTATATTTTTCGAGATAATAATTGTTTTGTCAAAATGTCTGTTAGTCTGTCTGGTTGTCAGTTAGTTAGTCTGTGCGTTACCAAATTTTTGTGGACGAGCTAGCTCAAAAACTAGTGTGAATATCGAAACCAAATTTCACACGTAGTTTTGGTCTATTGAGATTAAGAGCTGATTAGATTTTGGTGCATATCGACCCAAAATTAAAGGGAAAGGAGAGGGGTTAAAAATTAAAAATCTAGGCCATTTGAGCAAACTCAACCAAATTTTATATACATAATCAGTGGGATCCCAGAAGTCTAAAAATGCACAAACCAACCGTCTAAAGGGGGGGGGGGGGTGTATGGTCAAAAAATGAAAATAGGCTCTTGTACCAAACTCAACCAAATTTTGTATACATAATCAGTGGGCCGCCAGGAGTCTAAAAATGGAAAAACTAACCCCCTCCCCTACATGATTATAAATCATTTGATTAAATATTAAATATAAGTGAGGGGCCAGGTTGTATGGTAAAGTCAAGTGGATGGCCACATCAGAACATGTCAGCTTATTTAGATCAGAGTGAATATATCCAAAAAAAAAAATTTAAAGTCCCAAAATTGCAAAAAGCGAAAGACTTTTTTGCGATCTCTATTCATAATCTTAACCAACGACTTTACCCACTCTGCCAACTTCAATGATTTGTATCTCATATACTATTCAAAAAGTATTTCATATACTTGGAGGGGTGTATTTTGTCCTTATTTAGATACAATTTTAAAATGAATTTCTTCAAGTTAATTAATAACTTTGGAAAGATTCTAATGTATATTATGTATTTATGTTTATATATTATATCTACCCTGTATTTTTTAGAACGAGCTCTCCTTTAGTAATAATAATGAAGCATCCTAAATAGATAAATGTTTATTATTAAGTTATTATTATTATTATTATTATTATTATTTAAGAAGTTGATTTTCATGATTAGAAAATTCAATTTATCGAGATTAATAAATTTATTTAATTAATACGGCGTATGTTTAACTCTTGAAATTTTATCTTTACGAAATAATTTGATCATCCATAATTTTACTCTATGGTTAAATTGTAATTGAATTCCTTGTTTGATTTTCCAATTTAATCAGTTTTAATAGTTCCCCAATGACCTATTTGAAAATTAATAATTTTCTTTATTATTCATTTGATTTTTAATATTTCAGGTACAAAGATGGCGAAGAAATTAAACCCGATGGGCATATTCAATTGACAGCAAATCCCGACGGTTCGGTTCGATTATTGATAGAAAAATGCAAACCTACAGATTGCGGAGCTTACAAACTAATTGCAACCAATCCAAACGGGACAAGCCAGGCAATATGCGCGGTAGCCATCAAACGTACGTATAACCAACCAATCGAGATTAGATTAAAGCGAAACGCCACGTTCAATTTATGGTAGAAATAGTTTGCTTTAAAGCCACTAACTAAACTTTGAGGTTTACTTTCAATTGAGGATTTTAAGCTATTTAATTTTTTTATTCTTAATTAAAAAAAATTATTCCATTTATAGTCCAGGTAAATTAGGTGAAAAATGGCATAAACAGGAAATAATTCTCGGTAAGGATTTTATTGCTGGAATACCTTTATTGGTACTCCCTTAGACCTCGAAATATATAGACACGCCCTGGTGTCGATTTGGTGAGGCAGGCCAACATCAACTAGAGAATGTGACGTCATCTGTAGGTAGGAACACCCAGAAATAGCATGGCCACTATAGGAATTATTATATATTGAGATAAATTTATCGTAGTTTAGATTATTTATTTTGGATTCCAATAATTGCAAATTAATATTAAATTAATATTACCAAAATATTTATGCGAGAATGTGACGTCATCTGTAGGCGATGTTGGCCTCACTTCACTCTGTGTGGAGAGTAGCAGAGGGCGTGTCTATATATTTCATGGTCTAAGGGTACTCCAATATTACTACCCTAAGTTTTCCCTCAAATCTGTGTTGAGAAAATTTCGGAGTTTTTTCAGTTTTTCTTGAATAACTCTAAAACGGCTTAACAAATCAAAAAGATATTTTTTAGATAAATTAAAGCTCTTTAAATTATGCATAAAATGATAACAATTTCATCTATTTAGGTTCAGTAGAACCAGGTACTAGCTCCTGTCAAAAAACAGCCCCTGGGATCACTTTTGAATATCCCTAAAACTCGTACTTTTTTCGATTTTTCCCCATTTTGACCATGAAGGAGCACATTTTCAACAAAGACCACTCTATGCATTTTTAATCTAAATTAATTTTGCTAGAATTTAAACAAAGTTTTATTTTAATTGGATAATGGTAACCCGTGCCGCAATGAGGTTGATATGTGCAGTTTTTTTTTGCAAAAAATCGCAGTTTTTCCTTCATAAAATAAAAACCACTCATCCTAAAAACTTGATTCCTATCTCAATGTCTAGGAAATTTTGTTGACTTGAACGTTTACTTGGACTACTTTTTTATTAAAATACATGTTTCAGGCATAAATGAATTCCTCTTCAGTTTATTTTATAAAAAATCTTTTTCCCTATTATAATCTAAAAATAAAAACAAAAGACACTTTTTAATTTAACATTGTATTAACATAGTATTTCCGATTTCCTTTTAAAATCCAGCTTTTCGTTATAAGCGAGTTCGATGTAGTTAAATTTTGTTTACGATCAACCCTGAGCCTTGCTAATAATTTGAAACATTCTCTTTTTTAAATTGCTTTTTTTTAATAGGAAGATATATTTACATTTTCTTTAAATATTTACACAAATTAAGTCCCACATATTTTTTGAATTATTTTTAGGATTCAAATTTCAAAAAAATTTGGAAATGAACATTGCGTATATATATTTAAGCCATAATCAGGGAAAGAGCTATGTATGCTTAAATGATATATTTTATTTATTCTAGCGAACAATCGCAAGCCAACATTCGTAAAAAAACTTGAAGATCAAAAAGTAATTGCTGGACAACCACTTAAGCTGGAGGCGACTGTGATTGCTTTCCCTGCTCCTGAAATCAAATGGTAACCTAAACAGATACAATAATTTTTTATTTTTTATATTAATTCTATATTTGGATAAAAATCAATTTAGATATTAAATTAAAAAAAAAGTTTTATACCATTCTGATATCTCGATTTCAATTGGATTTTCAAATGCTGTTATTTTAATATTTATGAAATTATATTCATTAATGATTATTTAGTAAATTTTTATTTGTTGGCTTATATCAAGGATATTCTCAGATTTTTTATCTAGACTTGTTCTTTTTTCTTTTCATCGGATTTTCAAGAAACTAATTTTTTCATGAAGTTTCATTTATGAAATATGGTCTTCAAATGAAAAACAAAAAAATTTGGAATGAACATAATTTTTTTTTGACAAAAAAATTAGAATTATTTTTAAAGATTTTTTTTATTTTTATAATAATCTATTGAAAAATATCCCCGATGAAAAAATATTTACTTTTTGCCCGAATTCGAAGATTTTTCGAATTTTTTATAGTTCTCCCTTCGGGAAAGATCGAAACGAAAATTCAATCAAAAGCGATGATTTGTCTCCTTATTGAGACTTTTTCCAAGCTCTAATATTAAAATAGTTTCACGTTAAATCAATTAATGAATTCACTAGTCTAGCAGTTTCTCCCAAATCTTATATGAATACAAGTTGAGCCGCGCGTGCCTCCGGCACGCCATCTGCACCTTGGCCCTCCGGGCGGGCGGCCCTGGCGGGCAGCGTCTCGAGACGGCCAAAAGTTTGTTTGCAATATAATTTTGTTCAACTGTATTTTAATTAAATATACTCGTATTTTATTAATTAAAAATCAGCTTCAAGAAATAATCTAACTCATTGCGAAAGCAAAATAAAAATTTGAGTGTGTCAAGCTTACGCACGACGGAAGTGAAACTTCTAGTATTCCTCTCTCTTTTCATTTCATTCTCTCTTTTTTCTCTCTTACGTTAGTTTGAAGATTATAGGTTAAATAATTCAACGACGAAGCATAGATTTACTCTTTCTAATATTTTCTTATACATGAATGAATTTTGATTTATGTACAGTTCCAAAAATTCTTTTTAATGTTACATACAGCATTTTCATTTGTTTGAATGTTCAATAATAATTTTAGTGTTGAATGTGCTGTTTTTCCTCCGTCTAATAAAATGGCAGCAATTCCAGATGATGTCATTTGTGCCAATATGAGCGAAATTAAAAATGTTTCCCTGTTCCACCTGGTGCATCCAAAAAAAGAAACCATCTTCTTGAGCAGCGACTGCATGCATAATTTTATCATAAAGTAATTTTTGTTCTGGTAACAATTTTGGTTCATTTGCTTGAACATATGCATTTAAACCATCAACATTGTACGATTGTTCACGTTGCATATCGCGATTAAATAAATCACTTACTGGCCGATTAGCTGATGGCATCCCTAATTTAATTAGTGGTTGATTCGAAATGATCATGCATAAATCTTCCAACTTAATCAAAGATTCATTATATATTTCTGGCGAGAATTTTATATCTGGATCTCCTCGAATTCTACGTAGAGCATGTAATACATCTTCACTCATTGAAGCCTTATATTTTCCCCATAATTTAGGCGGGTTAGTTGGAAAACACGTTGTCAATAAAATGGCAAACAAACATCGTATTTGATGTGGCGATGAACCGAGAGCAGCATCGGCAAGAGTTGTATCCCAATGCGAATCTTCTTCTAACAATCGTAATGCTAGGCATGCACCATGATTCGTTGTATGTAATGCACTGAGATACTGGGAAATGTATTTATAATAAGAAACATTGATTAAGATTTGGAATGTTTCTTTCCGACAGGCTCAGGTTAGCCAACTAATAACAATAAAATAATCACATTTAAAAATATAAATTTTTCTTTTTACTTAAGAGAGAATGGTGTATTTCTGTGAAACAGTTTAATTCTAAAGTTTAGGGAAAACAAAATATATCTATAATATAATCATAATACTTCTTCAAGGCCTTTGAGAACAATGAATTAACCCACACCCATTGTCTGCCTGGGTACAAAAGAAAAGATAAACCTTTTTTAAAACCCCAATTGGCATTCTACCTGAGAATAATTAATTTAATTATGTAAAATCGTGTGAAATCAAATCAAACCGATTTGGCCCAAAATTTAGATAAACCATCTGGAGCACTAAACAAACATATGGTGTGAATATGGTTTCGATACGTTCAGTGGTTTAGGCATGGGTCGATCACGCACATACATACTAAGGATTATATATATATATATATATAAAATTAAATTAACAAATTATGTCTGTATTCAAAATAGATTTTATTATCTTAAAAAAAAAGTTTCTGAAATTTTGACCTGACTACCTGTATACCCCTTTCTTTTGTTAAGAGGGGTTTCATTGTTTAAGACCTGACCTTTCAGGGCAGGGATAATGTATTGTTTGCTTGGCCCTTTTAGAGGCTCTATTTCTATAGATCTTATCTGTCAATCAATTAAATATAAAAATAAAAAATAAAATCAAACCGATTTGGCTCAAAATTTAGATAAACCATCGCGAGCACTAAGCAAATATATGGTGTGAATATGGTTTCGATACGTTCAGTGGTTTAGGCGTGGGTCGATCGCGTACATACACACAAAGGATTTTATATATATAGATATCCTAAATTATAAGATTAATTAATTTAAGATCAGAAATAAAGTGCCAGACTAACCATAAATCTAAGAGCTTGAAAAAGTTTTAATAATTATAATTAGAATATATACATTTTATTAATATTTGTAATATTCAATTGAAAATATAAAAATTTACTATAAAATTGAAGGTTTATTTATGACCAAAATCGAAAATTTTCAAAGTCCTTTGTGATTTTTCTTAATTTTCTAAAAAAGTTTTTTTTTTCAAAATTTTTTATTGAAATTATTTTTTTTGATCATTTATAAACTATAATAAATAATTCTTCTTCTAGTGTCATACTCGATTCTGAGAACCTCTCCATTGTAATTTTCTTGAGGAAATTTTTCACGAGGGTAGTTTCCCATTGCCTACCCCTAAATAATCAATTATAAAAATTAAACTTCTTATGTCAACATCATTCATTTATGGAGGTTTTCAAGTGTCTTTTTTTCATTATTTTAATCAAACATATTTTTTGAATTTTATTTATTATTTTTATCGGAAAAAATAAAAACTGAAATGAACCGGAATTTTAATTTTACTGTCAAAATAAAATTTTTTCGCAGTGACTTATCCTTGTGATTTCTTTGTTTTCATCAAATTTACAAGAAAAGTTATTTTTTTATTTTATTTTTTCATGAAATTGTATTAATCCATAATTATTTATTTTAATTTAATGGAAAAAAGATACAGTTCCCAGTCAAAATGAATATTGATTTACCTTCTAAAATTGAAGATTTTTCCAAGTATTTTTATCTTTAAGATTTTTTCTTTTTTTAGTTGTTTTTTTACCATTCAATCTCGCAAGAATTTCAACTCATTTATTTTCAGTTAACCATTGTGTTTGTTGTATTGGGTTAGGTTTAAAGACGGCCATCCCATTCGGCCGAGCAAAGAAGTGGTGTTCGTGAACAACCCTGGCGGAATAATTGGATTGCATATCGAATCGGCCAGACCTGAAGATGTAGGCACTTATACGATGAAGATCTCCAACCGATTAGGCGATTTAGAAGGCACAGCCAAAGTACAAGTGGAAGCCCGGGAGAAGAAGCCAACCTTCCAGGCTCAGCTTATGCCAGCAACTGTTGTCGAGGGATTCCCCGTCAAGTTAGTACCTATTCATCAACAAACAAATTAACAACTCTTAAACTTAAAAACACCAACGTTTTTTTCTCATTAGTCAATGAATAAAAATTAATTTGAAATACTCTGTTACTAATTTATAATTTTTGTTATTCAGCTCCATAATAAATATTAGATATCTTAATATATTTCAAAAGAAAAGGAACAATAATAAGTGTTAAATTAAATAATCAATTGCGACGATTCGCTGTTATTAGCTTCTTCAGGTTATTGACAATTTTTTTAAACACTATCAGTTCATTTAGCTCTCTGCCATTCAGTTATACATAAAAATAAAGATTCGAACAAACTTTATTCACACAAAACTAATATTTATTTAGAGATGGAGTGTAAGTTTCTAAATTTTCTCTCGATTCTCTAAATAAATATTGGTGTTGTTTGATTAAAGTTTGTTCGAATCTTTATATTTATGCAGGGTGGGGCATAAAGATCCACATTTTGAAGATGTATAAAAATGAGAAAATTAAACTAGAAAAAACGTGAATATATTTTTGAAAAGAACATGAAATAATTATTTTAAATGTGTGTTAAACTTTATATTAGACAAAAAAAGGGGGGGGGGGCAAAAATGAAAATTCTAACCCTCTCGACCAAACTCAACTTAATTTTGTATACATAGCTTGGTCGACTTTTCATTTTTGACCTCCCCCCACCTTTTTTCTTTGATATAAAGTTTAAAACACATTAAAATTTTTTTCAATTTCTTATACCTCTTCAAAATGTGGGAGATCTTTATTTCCCATCCTGTATAACTGAATGGCAAAGCTAAATGAACTGACAAAGGGCTGGAATTTTCGATTAGAAAAAAATTAATCACGAGCCTGAGGAACCTGTAATAAAACAGCGAATGGTCGCAATTTGTGATTTAATATTAACACTTATTATTGTTTCTTTTCCTCTGAAAAATTGATTCTATCTAATTTATATTATTTTATTAATAATTCAATTTACCGAGCGATGCTCGGTAAATTTTTGCTTCAGTTAATAGCTATATATTAATTCCCAAACCCCCCTCGCCCCCCGGACGACCACCACTTCACCCCGCCCCTTCTGCACCCCCTCCAACACTACTGCACCCCCTCCAACACTCCTGCACCCCACCTCCTACATCTACCCCCGCCCCCGCCCACGCACCCAGTTTTTGAATTTCTAGCCTTCAGTGGCCCACAGATTATGTGTATATAGGTATATAAATAAATACAGTATAGTTTTTTTTTTTAATTAAATAACAATTTTTTTGTTCATCAATTAAATTGTCAAATTAATATTTGTGGGAATTAATACTCGATTTTTAATCAATAAAATTGCCCAATTTTTAATATATAATAATAATTGTAATAATCTTATTGTGGGATATAAAATTAAAAAACCAATTATTTATTAAAAGAAAATTGAATAAAAATGTAATTATACATTTTTATCGAGACAACCACCTGTGAATAATTATTTCAATTAACAAAAAACCGATCAAAAACAACTTAGCCGAAGATGAGACCGTGACAGATCGAATGTCCAACACAAAACCCTCCTAACCCGTGAATTTCATCCAAATTGTTAGAGCCGTTTTCGAGAACCCGACCGGATATATTTATATAAACATTGCTCGTTACTTTATTTAATATAATAAGATTATCTTGGTTCAGGTCCATATGATTAAAACCAATCTGGGGATAAAGGACCACAACAATAATGAATTTTATACTTTTATTATCCAATCACAATGTTTCATCCTTTTATTCCTACTTTTTCAGGTTTCTTGGATTGTTTTATAAACATAAAATTAAAATTGTTTTACAAAATGCACTGTCAACGTCTCATTATCATTTGTGCAATTTATATTTTTCATAAGCTATTCAATTCCAAAACCTCACACAAATCAATTATAATATTATCTATTTTTAGATCATATCAAAACGAAACATTGCGAATGGATAATATAACCATGTTAGTGATTATTAAAAAATTACAAAGGGTTGGAATTAGTGTTGTTTCACAAAAATAAAAATGAAATAAAGTTTGAGTTTACTGGATACTCTATATATTTCGGGGCTTTAGCCCATCATCAGGAGTTTGTACAAAAGACACAAAAGAGTCTTTATTAATGTTTCACTATAAGCCTACACCGCGTTCCCTAGATGTTATTAGTGATTATCCGACAAAAATTAAACAAAAATTTCTCCCCGTAAACCTAACAATGGATTCCACTAGAGTTTTATACGCTGATTATCATGCAATTTCCAGATTTTTTACAACACGTCAGAGCTTTGAGATATTATCTTTCAAAATGACGAAAATGATCATTTTGACCTATTTTCGAGTTCCATTAGATATTAAACAGCAATATTTGAAATCAAAATATTTTGTTGACGTAATAGAAAACGGCTTCCTCTTTGATTTCCAAATTACCACTTGTTTTTACCTCAATTAGAACTCGAGTATAACTAAAAAACTAAGACCTTATGTTTTTATCTATGTTTATTTTCTTTTACAATCATGTAGTTTTAGTTGTTTACTTATATAGTGTAATTCTTATATTAATAATTGATTATTTTGAAAAAATACGTGACATCTCAGGATAAAGGATCAATTATTAAATGAATAGTTTTCAGTACATTAAAAGGAACCCTAGGAATCTTTGATTAAAAGTGCCAAAACTACATTTATTATTTGATTCATTGTCTAAAATATGTAAATGTAAATAGTTCTAACCATCGAAAAGAGGAAGGACAGAATCCAATAAATAAATACAATGTTTTTTTTAAATTGTCAAGTTGGAGGTGAAATTGGTTGGTCACCCGCCACCTACTGTGAGCTGGTCCCTGGGGGGCAAGCCAATCGTGCCCGATGGAGAGCGCATCAAAGTAATCTCTCACCCGGATGGAACCCATTGTCTGCTTATCTCGAAGGCTTTGCCCTCGGATGCCGGGGAAGTGAAAGTGACAGCTAGTAACTCCCAGGGAGAGGTGTCCTCCTCCACACCATTGGAGGTAACCCCGAAGGGTCGGGGTGATGCACCTGAGGAGGCACCGGCCTTCTTGCATGGACTACGCGATGTGCATGGCGAGGAGGGTCAACCGATGGCTTTGTCAGCTCCATTTATTGGAAATAAATATACATACGATTCTTCAAAACATTATTCTTTTAGGACCAGTGTTTCTAAAACTGTTTCGAAGTGGAACCCCTTTCGTTGGAGGTCAGCGTGAAACCCGACAATCTTGTGATTCGAGTTATGGTGAATGGGATTCACTGGACTTATCCAAACTGCACCTTCCATTGTGATCCGCCTAGTTTTCCCTGCGTGAAATTTGTTGCGTAACATTTGGCGAGTTTACTTTGCGGACCATTAGCAACTCTGGCCTTTAGACATCCAAACAGAAAAGATTGAGAAATTTTTGTTTTTAAATTTCATTTTCGTCCCATATTTGGCACCATTCGACCATCTTCAGTATTTTTTTTTCAATAAACCATCTAAAAATAAAATAAAACATTTTTTCTTAAATACAATCCATATAATTAAAAAAAAACTTGCTTTATTTACGAATTTTTTTATTATATATTATTTTTTTATTTATACTAATACATGTCTCGGCCTAATATCAGGCCATCTAATACATATTTCAAAATCTTTCCTTTTTTTTTATAATAATTTTTCAAAATTCTCATCTTATATATATAGTCAAATGATATTCTTCTTTGAGATGAGAATTTTGAAAAATTATTATAAAGAAAAAGGAAAGATTTTGAAATTGTATTAGATAGGCTGATGTTAGGCCGAAACATGTATTAGTATAAATACAAAAATAATATATAAAGCAACATTTTTTAAATTATATAATTAGGGAAGATTTTCCATTAAAGAATGTTTTTACGAAAATTTACCACATTATTTGTCAATGAAATTTATTATAGCTTACGTAAATGCAGGTAATAGAAATTCGTTTCTCGATGGAACCAATATTGGAAATAGAAAGAGGGTATTTTAAAGTTAATTATTATTAGATAATATTGATTTGGTTTAATTTAAAGATCTGAATTATTGGATAAAAGATATTTTAATAAAAATCTTTTTTTACTGTTTAAGCAATCTTTGGACCTTTAATTTTTTTAACTGAGTGTTAAGTTAAAATTTTATAATAAATTGTTGATCTTGTTGAAGTCTATAAAGTAAAGGACGAAATTAGTAAATAAGCGTTTTATTAAAGTATCACTTTTCTTGAAAATTATCATTAGTTTAAGTGATTGTAAATATTTTAATGTGTATTGGGAAACTGAGAATTCGGATACGCTATCTGGCGGTCTAAATTGAAACTAGTCACCGTAGGCCTTAAAATTAAGCCACACCACTACCAAGCTTCCCAATAAGTGAAAAAATATTAATTGTATACTTTTTATTTCTATTAATTATCTTAAAAATTCAAAACGTTTTTTTTTCTTTTTTTAAATTGAACATCGAGAAAATGTGTTCAGCTAACAGATAAACTTACAATATAAATTTGTCTATAAATTTGTTTTCGGATTCTATGAACTTTTTAAAGATTGAAACCATTTTGATATGAGTTATAGTTTTCTCTAAGGGCCGCCTTACATTATTTATTTAATATCTGTTCAATATCATGTCTCTCTCACTTTTGTGAAAAGCTTTTTTTTTCTCCCAGTAAATATTATATTTTTTTATAGAAATCTCTTTTTTAAAAAATAAATTATTTTTCTCTATTGATATTTATTTATAGAGGAAAAATAGCAGATTTTTTCTTTTTTTTATTAAAAATATTCCAAAAAATACCCGGTCATATGATGAATTAATTCACCATATACCTTCTCCCCCCCCCACCACACACCTTTTTTATCCGATTTCATCCAAAATCCAATTAGCTTTTAATCTCAATATAAAATATTCAAATATAAAATTTTCTTTTGATATCTTTATTGTTTTTTAAGGTAAATCGTGCACAAAATTTGAAAATACACACTTCCCAACAGACAGTTTGACAAATTAATTAATATCTCTTAAAATATAAATTTTTCAATTTTTATCATGGTTCGAGATGAAACATATTAAATAAAAATATTTCTACTAAAATCTTAGATTCGTACCTAAATAAAATAAATTATTTTCTTAATATTATTGTGGTTAAATTACCTGAGTTGATTTTGGAAAAATTCCATCTTTTTCAAAATAAGCTGATGTGTTCAGATGTGGCCACATTTTGACTGTACCATACAACCTGGCCTCTAAAATTATTTATAATCATGTAGGGGGGTTAAGCTTTTGCATTTTTATACTTCTGGTGTCCCACTGATTATGTATACAAAATTTGATTGAGTTTGATAAATGGGCAATATTTTCATTTTTTGATCCTACACCCCCCCCTTTTGGGCGGTTAGTTTTTGCATTTTTTGACTTCTGGGGGTCCACTGATTATGTATACAAAATTTGGTTGAGTTTGCTCAAACGGCCTAGATTTTTAATTCTTAACCCCCCCCCCTCCACCCCCTTAATATTGGGTCGATATGCACCAAAATCTAATCAGCTCTTAATCTCAATGGACCAAAACTACGTGTGAAATTTGGTTTCGATATTCACACTAGTTTTTGAGCTAGCTCGTCCACAAAATTTGGTAACGCACAGACTAACAGACAGACAACCAGACAACCAGACAGACTAAACAGACATTTTGACAAAACAATTATTATCTCGAAAAATATAATTTTTTCGATGTTCACTTATTAGGGCTTTTTTGTAGAGCGAAATGCCATGGTTTAGCTCAATTTTTTTAATCAAAATAGTTTCAGTCGTTTTTGAGATATTTTGAAAAAAAGAAGGAAAAAAACACTTTTTTCATGCAGGATTACTATACTTGACCATACCCTGTATGGTAAAGTAAAAAGAAAGTAAAAAAAAAGATACTTAAATCTTTACATTAAATATTAAAAAATTACATTTACAGTACTAAGTAGGTTTCACATAGGTTTCAGATTTAAAAGAAAAATTGCTTATGATTATGAGCAAGGCTCAATATATATTTCAGCAGAAAAACTTTTAGCCGAAAAACCATGTCTTTATTTATATCTGTATTTTCTTTTGCAGGAAATCCCATTCCAGAGGTGGCTTGGAGCAAAGATGGGGTGCCTGTAACACCTTCCGAGAGAATTCAAAGCACCTGCGACGGCAAAAAAGTAAGAACTCTTTATTATTGTATTCTTTTAAAAATACTACTTCCAGATAGATAGTGAGCTAGATATTAAATCTACACTAATAGGGGCCTCTTTTACTTATAATACTTATAATAACCGAGTCGGATCTTATACTGAGGGTTAGGTACGTTATATCTTACAAAATACCTCAGATAACGAAGGATTTGGATAAGGCACTCCAGATTCAAAACAAGAGAAATTCTATTAATAAGATATCATTTAATTAGACATATCTTTTTTCTCTTTTATTTTTTCATAAGCCGACGTTTCGGAGTTTTTCCATTCTTCAATGCAATTTGACCATCATTATTATCAAGATTACTACAATATTATTAATACAATACATTACATATATACATTTTTTTTTAATTTTTTTTATATTGAAATTTTGTTTATATAATTTCAATTTATTCCAGCAATTTAAAATCTCCGAAACGTTGGCTTAAAAAACAAATAAAATAAAAAAGGCATAAAAAAGCTTTGTCTAATTAAATTATATAATTTCTCTTGATTTGAATCTCTACAAAATTTTTTTATTTTTTGACAAGGCTTGGTTCGATCACATATGTGTACCGCATTTTATGTATAACTCCTAATTGACTGAAGATGGCCAAATAAAATTTAGGCCGAAACGTCTCATTAAAGGTGTTTTATTGAACCCAGTGAATCTCTACTGCCTCATGCAAATCCTTTAATATCAATTTACCACTCCGTCTCCGAAAACTATTTCAAACTTACCATTTGTATAAGTTCATAAGGAAAAAATTAAGAAGTTTTCATACTTTTAAGTAAAGCTATTCTTAAACACTGACAGTTACAAAAATCACCTAAAAATGACCGATTTGGGACTTTCTCATTCTGTAATATTATATTGAAATAAATTTTGACAATTTTGGTTTTATAAAGCTTTGAATTGCCGATAAAAATTGACTTTAACTTACTATAAAAATCCTATTAGGTTGTCATTTGTTAACTTCGATTCTCGAGTGAGTAAAAACAACCCTTCTGACATTTTTTTTAAATAATCTCTTCCACCTTGCATCTAGTAGATGACAACCTCTTGTGGACTTTTTTTTAGAATTTTAGCATTATTTTACTTTAAAGAGAACTTAACAAGCATACCTTAAACACCATGATAAAAAAATATATTTTTGATTCCATGGAAAATTCGACAACTTCTAAAATATGGATTCAAATTTAAATACAATTTTTTTTGATTTGGAAAAAATAAATTAAAGAAGATTGTATTTTATTTAGTTTACGAGCTAGAATGGCCTGAGATACAGACTATACCTACATTAGTACCTAAGGTTCAATTGTATTTTTGAACGGAACCCTAAAAACCCCGACATTTAATTTCTTCAATAGCTTTAAATTCAAAAACAGTTTACCGAATCTTGTACAAGTTTACTTTTACTTTCAATTTTAAACACATAAATCAATAATAAATAATTATATTAGAATTGTGTATAGATATATGCGGATTATTATTGGCTATTGAATATTCTATTGGAACAAAAAGATAACCCCAGGTGAATCATTTGTGTAATCTCAATATAATTCGATACAGTCCACTCGGCTTGCGAGATTAATTAGTAATAAATAGTAATTTTGCTCTCCCTATCTCCACTAGTTTATTAGATTTGTTTGCTTTTACTCCATATATCCATCCGCCCTGTCGATCTGCCCTCTCGCTCGTTTCTTCATCTATCTTCGATGGTAATGTCTGGTTTGCATTTTGCATAACCCGCTAGTTAAACTACGTATATCTAAAGCCAGCCATCCACATTATTGATTAATTGATGTTATTCTAAACTTGATTCATTATCCCAGCCGGACAGTGATTTCATTACGAAATTGACTTTGGTTCAATAATAATCACTTGGTAAATTAAACACAGCGGTCAAAGCTCGCCGGGCGGCCGGAGCTTTAAATTAAATATAATCAATAATTATTAATATGATAATAAACTTTTGTTCATTAGTGCTAGATAGTTATTTAATTAAATTCTTTTTAGATTTACTTTATACTTTAGTTTGTTTTTTCTATTTATTTTTTAAGTAAATTAAACGCGTAGGTCAAATAATTTATCCAATAATTACTGCACTGTTAATTCCTAAGATCTAGTAATTTATTATTTTTGAAAAAAAGGAGAAATGAAATTGAGTACATAATATTTCTTGTCGGGTGCCCAATTTAATTTCTCTTTTATTTTTCAAAAATAATAAATAATTTTTAGATCTGTGGAATTGCAATAATTATTGAATATATTATATGATTTACGGGGACCATTTTTTTTTATTTTTTTTTATATTTTTGGTATTAAGATTTTTAGTTTTAGGAAACAGTTTCCGATAAATAATACTACTGTAATGTATTCAGAAATTCCAGACGCTAATGACCTTAGCAGTCGATGCGCCTTTAAACCCACAATAATAATAATAATAAATTTAAGAGATATATATTATTTTTCATCAAATCAAAAATCGTATTAAAATTTAAACCAAATGATTATTTTGGGGAAATGGTGAATTTTATATGGGTTAACAAATAACAATAATTTTTTTTTATCATGGGTGAGCTATCCTTGTAACGATTTCTTTAAGTAGAAGTAAGTTTATTTTTATTATTTTTTATTTATTTCGATTAAAAACAACGACGTTGAGCGATTAAAAGTGGTCATTTTTAGATAATTTTTGTATCTGCCGGCGTTTAAAAACTGCCTAGCTTAAAATTATCATTTTTTTAATTTTCAAGGAACTTAGTCTCGGTTCTATGTGAAATATGAGTTAATTTTTTAATAATAATTATAATTATAGTGAATAGGTTTCACATAAATTAAAATTATGAAAAATACCACAAATTCCCTCATTCTCTCTTAATCATCATCTTAGTTAAATAATAGAAAACAATATTTCTATGTACTTTATCAAAGTAAAAATCAGCCAAGTGGGAGTCAGTATCCAAGTCTGACGGTTCCTTATCATTATCTCCGCAAAAAATATTTAAGATATCAAATTAGTTTTTATTTATCGTTGATAAAAAGAGAATACTTAAATGAATTTATATATATTTTTTTGTTTTCTCTCATCCCAGGTTGGACTTGAAATTTCGCCCGCTCGACTTTCTGATGCCGGTGTCTATTCTTGCAAACTCACCAATCCTCTTGGCGAAACATCTTCCGAGGCGAAAGCTAATGTTCGCAAAGTATTCCAAGCTCCTGAGTTTACACAAAAATTCTCTGATCTCCAGCAGGTAAGTTTAATTAACTAATATTAATTAATTTAATTTTGAAAATCAATTCAAATTTAAGAAATTTTATTATCAAACTTTTAAATAAAAGACTTAGGAAAAATTTAATCATTTTAGGATAAATATGAAAATTCATTTTAATTATATTTTTTTTAAATATCTATATACGTACTTTAATTTATAAAAAATAAAATATTAGTATTATTTGTTTAAATTGTCCCCATGTCTAATGTCCTTAGGATCTATATATATACTATATATATTTGTATAGATTAATTTGTAACAACGCTTAGAGAAATTTCTCTAAAAAAATTACCGTCTTGCCTAGAATCAAACCGACGAACTCTTGAACTAAGGGCATCAGCTCTAGCCATTAGACCAATGTAACATTAATATTTAATACTTGATTTCTGTTACTAAAACTATATATTTTTGATTTAGACTTTGTGTCGAGATAATATTGTATTCATTTGAACTCGAATGAAAATGAAAAAACACCAATAGATTTTAAATTAAGAAACATTAAATATATATTAATTAACGAGGCAAATTTGAAATATAATTGTCAGCTCGGATTTTAAACTGATGGCTCCAATCGATTTTCATTAACCAGGCAAATTTGAAATATAATTGTAATTTGGACTCGAATTTTGAAATGAAAGACTCCAATTCATTTTAAATTAAGAAACATTAAATATATTGATAATTATTCCTCCCCCCACCCTCGCCACTCAAAAATTAAAGAGGCGAAACTTTTAAGAGACGATGTATTTTCGGTAGTTTACGGGTATACATTTGGAGTGTGGTTTTTTAAGAGGAATAAAATTTTTGGACCGAGACGCTGCCCGCCAGGGCACCAGCCTGCGAGGGCCGAGCTTCGAGGGCGTGCCTTCGGCACGCCCTCGAAGCTCGTTGATAAATATTGACCAACTCATGCTCGGATCATTTCTTAACCATTTCTAAGCCTTCGGCTACACTCATTGAACTCCATAGTGGGTTTTAAAATAGTAATTTAAATTTCATTATTTTAATAAATTTGTGACTAAATCTAAGGTGTTATGAATTATTTTTAATTTGTCAGAAGGGGTGTTGCACCTCTTTGGAAATGAACATTTTTACCGCCAAGTGCATTTTCATTTTCGATTCCCGAAGGGGTGAAAAGGGAAAAATTAAAAAAAAAAAAACTCGATTTTGTCACGATTTTTCGGTAACTATTTGATTTATAACACTAAATTTGAAATATAGGTTATTTTTAGCCTTCGGCGGGAATATTGCTGGCCAGGATGCTACTCAATTTTATTTGTCATGAACTATTAGTGGGTTGTAAAATTAAAAAAATCACGCTGGCGTTGTCGCGCAAGCCGATTATTATAAGTATATATAAAGATAGATAGATACATAGATATAGTATTTAAATGAAAAGATTATGTTTTGCCTAGAGTACCAAGATAGTTGATTCATAAAGAGAAATCAATGTCGCTGTCCTCAGCTTGATGCAGATAAACATATACCAAATAAGAGGAGTTTATAATCAAAACTCCTTTATTCAGTTTTACGGATTTTTTCAGAAGTGCCAATAAACATGAAAATTGTGAATGTTTTGATAGAAGGCCGAACTTTGAAACCGATATTCTTACTGATTTAGGGGATTTTGAATCAAATCCTTTTGGTTCCAGATAGATAACTCTTTGAACTTTAAAATATCACTAAAAAGTGAATCTTTAAAATTTTTTATTTGATTTAGGGGGTTTTGATTCTAAATGCCTTAATAATAAATTGAATAAATTGTTTGTTATGTGGCCAGTTTGCTATAACAACAGAACCAATTTTCTATATCCACTCTAGTAAATGAACCTATAAGAAATATCAGATAAAATATAATATAATTAAAAAACTAATGATGAAGGTCAAACCTTCAAAACTATAGACTCAACCAAATAGATTATATATATAAATATATGTTTATTTGCATCAAGTATAAGACAACCTCATTTCTCTTAATAAGAAATAGAGCTGATTTCTAGATAAGAGTTGCATCTTCTTTTACAACTTCTAAAATAAATACATCAAGGAATACTAACAATAAGACTGGAATTAGAACGGCTGTTATAAGCACAGTTCACAATGTTTTTTTATAATAAGAAACCATTCAAGAATTAACCGATTCCTATGGTCCCTTTAAGCTAAGGCTTAAAGTAGATCATTCGGTATGTTTTACCGGGTTCAACCACCAGTAAATAGACAATATTTTAATATTTTAATATTGGAAAAAAAATATATTTTTATTATTATTCGGGCTCTAATAATAATATATTTAAATTAATAAAATTAAAAAAATCATAGCTTAAATAAAATATGTATAGGTATAAATTATTACATTCACCGTAAAAATAAATAAACGAATGAATTAACAATTCACATTCATTATAATTAAAATTTGCAAGGTACATATCATTTTTCATTTTTCATTAATTATTTTAATATCTTACGCTTTAATAAAATTTAATATAATAAAAGGTGTGTTTAAATTAAATAAATTTTTTCATTATTAATTTATAATATATTGATTTATTATTCAAAAAATGATAAATTAAATTTTTATCAAATTAACAAACCTCATTTATTTTTTATTGTATATAATATTTAAAATGAAATATTCCGATTTTTTAAAATTATTATTAGATTAATAAATCCTCTGGAAACCTTGTGTAATTGAATGTCGACTTTTATGGGGACGATTTTCTTAAAATTTTACCTACATACGTATTTACAATGATTATGTTATTAATAATTAAAATGGTATTAATAAATACAAACCATGTCACAAGTCAATGCTTCGTTTCAGACTAAATTTTAATGTAAGGAATATAAGGTAATTTTAAGTACTTACCTAAATAAGTAAAGAAAAAATTATTTCTTCATTATATTTAAAATATTAAAAAAATACAAATCTTTTATAAAACAATTTTAATAACTTATATTTCTAACCAAACATTTAGGGAGAAATTCTCCCCTTATCAATTTAAAACATTTCCATTGATGAAAATTTCTCCCGAAACGTTTGGTTTGAAATATTCGTTTTTAAGATTGTTCTATAAAATATTTGTATTTTTTTATTAAATACGTATGTATATATGGTAGTATTGTAAATCAAGTATTAAATTTATGTATTATAGGAACCAAATTAGGCAATAAATGAATGAATAAATAAATAAATAAAATCCAGCATCCTAATTGGCTAAATTTTTCGGATACTGAAGAAAAATCTATTTTTTCTACTTTCTAGAGCAGTGATTCTTAAACTTAAGTAATCCAAGGACCCCCTCTTGATATAAAAATAAAAAAATATAAAAATCACAAAAATTATATAAAAATTACAGAGACGTAATTATTAGGGTGGTCTTTATTTTGAGTATTTTCAAATTTCTACGTTACACAAGGGCTCATATGGTTCGAAATAAATAAACAAGTTTCAAGTCTCTATCTTAATTATAACCTGTGCCCACAGCGATGTAAGTTTCTCATTTAAATAATATGGGGTTTTTGGCATTAAAATATCAATTTTTTATTTCAGCCAAATTAATGATTCCCAAAATTTGAAACTCTGTAGACATTATTCTTTTAATACTAGCTATCCTTCAGAATTTTTACAGATTTTTAGCTATTATAATAATTCGGCAAGGCGATTCACTAAGTCCATTTTTATTCAACCTTGTGATGAATGAATTAATAAAAGACCTAAAAAATGTCCAAGGCTACTCAATGGGAGATGAGAATGTCAATATTGTGTGCTACGCAGACGACGCGGCTCTTGTTGCGGAAAGCGAAAACGACCTCCAACGACTCTTACATAAATTTGCACTTTCCTGCGAAAAATTCCAACTCAAGATATCTTCGAAAAAGACGAAAACTCTCACAATAGCGAGAGAACCAGTACGTTGTAAGCTACAACTTTATAACACCATAGTAGAACAAGTGTCATCCTTCAATTATCTCGGCATTCAGATTACCAGCTCCGAAAGCGTTAGCGAGGAAGTCAGGCTCCAATCTATTAAGGCGTCCAAAATATCAGGATGCCTGAATGAAACGGTTTGGTCAAACAAGTTTCTGGGAACGGAAGCAAAAGTTCGCATATATAAGACCGTTGTGCGACCAATTTTGACATATGCGGCCGAAACAAGAACTGACACCGAAAAAACAAGAAAAATATTGGAAGTTTGTGAGATGAAAACGCTACGCAGAATTGCGGGTAAAACAAGGATGGACAGGGTAAAAAATGAAGATATTAGGGAAAAGTGCAATATACAAAATGTCAGCGTATGGGTCCAAAGGAGAAGAAAAGAATGGAGTGGACACGTATTGCGAATGAATGAAGACCGGCTGGTGAGGAAGGTACATGACAACATCCCTACCGGGAAAAGAAGACGGGGCCGTCCAAGAAAACGATGGAAAGACGCTCTGGAGTAAACAGGCTTTTAGCCTAACAATAAGAAGAAGAAGAAGAAGAAGATAATTATTTTTAGTCTACGTATAACTTAATAACACTAAGATATAGCAGTATTTTATCTAGCTGTAACTCCAAAATTATAATAGCTAAAAATCTGTAATAATTTTGATGGATAGCTAGAATTTATGGATAAAATTTACAGAGTTTCAAATTTTTTGAAACATTGCTTTGACCAGAATAAAAAAATTGATATTTTAATTCCAAAACCCTCATTTTATTTAGATGAGAAACTTAAATCGCGGGGGCACAGGTTATAATTGAGATAGAGACTTGAAACTTGGGGGGATATTTTTTTTTCTCAAGCCTGAAAATTCGAAAATACTCAAAATAAGGACCACCCTAATAATAATATTGAAAATATATGTATTTTCCCTGCTTCTTGTCTTTTCATCGTGTTCTTGAACTGTTTGCAACCATATTTTATCATTTCACGAACTCCCAGGGTTCCGTGGACCACAGTTTAAAAATCGCTGCTCTAGAGTATTTTAAATAAAAGCTTTTTTTCTTAAATATCTATTTGTTTTATTCGTTTTTATTAAAATATATTTTTCTTTTTTATTTTATTTTTTAGTTGCCGACATATGATGCGAAATTCCCAGCTCGTATTACCGGTGTTCCTCAACCGGATATCCAATGGTTTTATAACGGATCACCAATCGGAGAATCGGATAAATTTCATATCAAAAGAGACGGCGAGGCGTGTTGCCTTTATATTAAGGATTGTAAACCCGAGGACGCTGGCAAATATAAATGTGTGGCGAGTAATTTAGACGGAAAAGCTGAATGCGAGGCTAACCTCGATGTGGTAGACAAAATGTAAGTATACCTATATACATCTATAAAATATTATCAAAGACAGAATATTAAAAGTTCAAATGATATCAAATAAAAATTCGAATTAGTGTGTGTGTGAATATAGCCTTATACATTTCATAAAGTACCCTTTACAAAAATAAATAAATATCAGCTACATGTTATCCGATATCCAGCAGGCAGGTGTTGTTGACGGACCTGAGAGCGATAAATGGGGAATTACCATCTAAATCAACATTTATGTAAATTCTCGCTTCCCTAATTGGAAAGGCAAAGGGCAAGAGAGCAAAATTAAACAGACTTAAAAAACGATAAAGAATGAGTGAATTAGATTTTTTTATATTTTTTAGTTAAAGAAGAAAGAACGTCTTTTGAGATAGAATGATTTGATTTAAATAAACTGGTGTATGCACCTCACGACTTTCACTATAAACCTAAAGATTGTTAAGGAAATATATAAGAATTTTTTCTAGAGAAAAAAAATATTATTTTTCAAAAATATTTGTGGTTTTATGTTCAGTGAGACTCTCTCTAATAGTGACAAAATTTTCTTCGAAATCGTAGTTACTGACCAAAACCCCGATTTTTTGATTCAAAAAATTATTTGATCAAATTGGTTAGCTTGAATTTATCGATGATAATTCATTGAACTGACAATAACTTGTAAACCATTCATATTAGAGTTTTGAGGCATATAAACTATTTTGTTTACAAATAAATTCTCTATAACAAAGGTCATTATCGAAATTCAAATTCCTCATTCGGTTAAGCTTTAATAGTGAAATCTATGTCGAAAACCACAATTAATCTCTTATAATCGCCAAAATAATTATCCCATAGAAAAACTCATATGAAACACTTTTTAGGAATTTATACATACTACTAAAAAGTTTATATAATTAATTTTGTTCCGATGATTAATTTAGAAGATATTGAAGATTTTTAAGGCGATATATAAGCATTTTTTCTGTAGAAAGTAAATATTATTTTTCAAAAATATTTGTGGTTTTATGTTCAGTGAGACTCCCTCTAATAGTGACAAAATTTTCTTCGAAATCGGAGTCATCAGCCAAAAAATTATTTGATCAAATCGGTGAGCTTGAATTTATCGATAATAATTCATTGAATCAAGAATAACTTGTTAACCATGCATATTAGAGCTTTGGAATATATAAACTATTTTGTTTACAAATAAATTCTCTATAACAAAGGTCATTTTTGAAATTGAAATTCCTCATTTGGTTAAGCTGTAATGGTGAAATCTATGTCGAAAATCACATTTAATCTCCTATAATCCCGAAAATAATTAAACCATAGAAAAACTTAGATGAAACAATTTTCAGCAAATTATAAATACTACTAAAAAGTTAATATAATTAATTGTGCTCCGATGATTAATTTAGAAGATATTGAAGATTTTTAAGGCGATATATAAGAATTTTTTCTGTAGAAAGTAATAATTATTTTTCAAAAATATTTGTGGTTTTATGTTCAGTGAGACTCTCTCTAATTGTGACAAAATTTGCTTCGAAATCATTCTTACCAATATATTAGAAGAAATTTTTTCCTTGGAGAGAGACGGACTGCTGGAAATTTTTAATGGCTAAGTGATGGAAAGGCAAAGATAGTGAAAACAATTCTCTTGAATAAAATAGATTTATTGGATATTTATTCTTTTTATAACTCAAAAACCAACGTTTTTGAGGATTTTCTCTCCTTTTTCAGTTTTTATCTTGTATTTTTATTCCTCAATGCCGACCCTCAATGATGACCCCTTTTAAACCCCGAAGAAGGAGAGAAAACCCTCCGAAACGTTGGTTTTTGAGTGACAAAAAGAATGAATATCCAATAAATATATTTTATTCGAGAGAATTTTTTTCACTATCCTTGGGTTGCCTTTCCATCCTTACCAATCTTTACAAATGTATTTCAGAAAACTCCAATTGTATGTCAGAATTTTCAATATTGAATATTAGAAAATCTCAATTAAATTTTAGACATCTAAGTTAAATTTCAGCAAACCCCAATTTTATTTCAGAATTTTTTATTGAATATTTAGAAAATAAACATATAAAATTAAAATGGAAACTATAGCGCATATCACTTGACTTTTCCTTACGAATATTGGATTATCTGTTGTGTTTTGTGACGTCCACATGACTTTCACTTATCAAAATTGAATGTCGCCATGTTTATTGTCCATCATCGAATATTTTATAATCATCATTTCAAATTTTTAACTCCTTCCCCTATATTTTGGGTTTCTGGTCATTATTTCCAAAAAATTTTAAATAAGTGCTACCTTTGTTTCTTCTTTGTTTTCTGGAGTTGAAATTCAATAATATTATTTTTTTGAATTCCCCTTTCCCACTTTTGGCATTGTGTGTATTATTTCCAATAATTTCATCATACAGAAGGGCTGCTTCTTCATAAAATTTCATTGATTTTCTCTTTACATTTTCACACGGAAAAAAATTAATCCAAATCAGACCTATGACGTCACGATTTTGATTCTGGTTTCAGATATAACTTTTGTATTTCTCAATAATTTTCTAAACAAAAAAGTCAGTGATCAGTTGGTTTATTTAATTATTATTTTATCGATTGATATTAAAATATATGAATTTACATTTTTACACATACACACTAATTTACTATTTGATAATATTTATCTATTTGTTTTATAAGACAGTAGTTCTTAATCTTTTTAATGCTGCGACCCAAATTTGAGAAATATGTTCATGTTGAGCTCCCCTCAAAAAAAGATAAAAAAATTTAATTACCTTTTTTAGACCTTATTTAAGCAATTTTCTTCAATTTTATAATGATGACTTTTTTAGCTCACATATTATAATTTTTTTTTTTTAAGATAAACTTGTGTCAGACTTCTACTTTTCGGCCCAAAGAAAATTTAATGAAAAAATACGTGTTTTTCATATTTTCATTTTTAATAATATTGAATAAATCAAAATATATTTTTAAATTTATTGAAAATAAATATAGTAGGTAAAATATTTGGTTAACGATACTGCGCGACCCAAAGAATATGCTTTGCGATCCAAAATTGGGTCGCGACCCATAGGTTAAGAGCCACTGTTATAAAACATACAATTAAAAATATAATCTTAAAGTTATTTTAATTTTTTTTTTTTTGTCCCATTTAGTGGCCGCGATGCGAAATCTGAAGCGCCCTATTTCCTTAAACGTCTTGGCGATTGTGAAGTATTTAAATCGATGAGTGCAAAATTTACCGCTTGTGCAGCCGGCACCCCGGAACCGGAATTTGAATGGTTCCGAGGTGATGATCGACTATATCCAAGCGAGCGTATCAAAATGGATCGTGAAGGAAGCGGATTATTACGTCTTACCATCTTGGCTTCTGATCCGGCTGATGTAGGAAAATATAGATTACGCATTTTTAACGCACACGGAGACGCTAGCTGCGAAGGCGAACTCACCATGGACGGTAAGTAGTTTACATACTTTATTTATTATTATAACAATAATAGAGAAAACTCTTTTGCATGCCTTGCCTCCGGGACGAGCCCAGGTTTTTAAATTCACTCAAATTTCTCTTTCCCTTATTGTTTAGTTTATTTATTTATTTCAAAACAAATAACTACATGGGTCTAGGAAGGACTCTTTCCTATGACTAACAAAGAAAAAACTTTATAATAATAATAAAAAATAAAAAAAAATGAAAGTTTGTAGTTCCAGTACATTTTTCAGTTCAAACGAAATTTAAATTACAATTTAATTTTATTTATTTTCTTAGAAAGACGGACTGGTAAGCGAAATAAGTAGGTTATAATGAAAGGCAGTCCATAAATTATTTTATTTTATTCAATTTCCGACGTTTAGGAGACTTTTTCTCTCCTTCTTCAGGGTATTGAATAGTTAATTAGTAGAGATTGTGGTGTTGGTGCATGTTTATTGAATAGTTATTGATGGGTGAGTATAACTCGGTTCACATTTGTCTCTCCTTTCAGTGATAGAAACAATATTGCAATATTTTCAAACATTATACCATAAGTGTACTTGTTATCTTAAATTACAATAATTAACCCGAAGATTTTGAGTATCTTTTTTTGAAAAATAGTTGGATTTTCTAAGATTTTAGTAGAAATATTTTTACATTGCATATCAGAGGGCTAACACGCTTACCAGGCTTGTTAGTTCGACCCTAGAGACCTGTTAGTACTCGGATTTAACTCCTGAGGGGACGAAGCCTTCTGATATGCAATGTTAAAATAAAATTGAAAGTTTCTTTTTGCCGAGAGAAGCAGAATTTTTATAAATTGAAGGAGACAATACAAAGAGTGTGTCTTCTGCTGGAATTATAAATTTTTAATTTTGGCTTCTTTATCAATCTATTCATGAATTCCTGTGTATCGATTGTAATAGACTGATGAAGAGGTCAAAGATCTTGAAACTATAGTCTCGTTATAAATAAATTAAAAATTTATAATTCCACAGTCTTTTAATGTCTCCATCAATGTAAAAATATTTCTACTAAAATCTTAGATTTTTTACCTTAAAATTTAAATTCTTTCTTGAAATTTAAATTGTGTAGAAAAGTCTTTTTTTGACTTTTCGGCCCTAGTAGCCATCAGGCAATTTACGATAATGTTATTAAATTATATCTTCTATGTAGGGATCTGATTTTTAGCAGGTTGCCTTGATTCGGATTCGAACCCGGGGTTTAGAAAGGTCTAAAAGTTGCTTAAAAATCATTTTCAGCCATGTTTATATGTATAAATTCATACCTACGATATAATTCAAGAAAATAGAGTTGATAGAGCTTGATATTAATTATAATTATATTTGTATTTATAATATGTTTTTGTTTCGAAAAAAATATTAAATTTTGAATATATTTTTTCCCTATTTCTTCGTCCTTGATATTGAAACGTGAACTTAACATTTTTTTTTTAATGCAATCGAATGCAAGAAGGGGTGCACCAGTAAAGATGCAGCTCCTATGGATCTCGAAAGACCCTTACATTACCGAAGAGAAGGGAAAGTTGATTAAGTGAGAGGGTGTAGACGTAGGTGTCTATGCACTCCGGTTTTGAAGGTTTGAAGATTATAGGTGATGGGAAAGATAGAGGCTGGGAGAGAGTTCCAGTTCCTTGAAGTCATGGGGATATATGTATTCGCGAATGAAGTGGTCTGGCACTTTTCCAATTTGACCGCGAGAGAGTGCTGGGAGTCGGCAAAACGCGTGCTACGTGCAAAGCATGCTTTGGGGGGAATTATTGATTTTATCTCATCATTTCCTGCATCAGTCTATGCCTGCCTGCCTGCGAGCACTCATTCAGGCAGGCGACCTTCCGCTATTTCCCTCTCCGATTTTCCCCTACAACACGTACGCTCATTACCTCATCAGCTCGAGTCTTGCTTTTTTTCTAAGGACCACGATTCAGGCGGTGATATGCAACCCGCTTTGATCTAGTCGAGATCAAACTTTGCAATTTCCTTTTAATTTCTAAAAGAATAGTGATAATGTAGTTCTTTAAGTTAAATAGATAATTTAAAAAATTAATTAATTAAAATTAATCCAATTTTTATTAAATTGTCGTCGTAACATTTTTAGGAAATTTATTTTTGGGAACAGTTAAAAAAACATTTAATCAAACCAGGCAGAATAAAGAAACATGATTACAAAATGTATTTTAGAACTTGTGTATTCCGAATTATGCATAATTATTTCAAACGAAAAAAAGAATTTTTTTGCCATTCAATTCGAGCTCTGTTTATTAACACAGCATTGCTCGGTAATGTTTTGCTTGATTTAAAAACTATATTTTAATATTATTTTTAATTTTAAATTCTAGTAAAAATGTCAATGTTTTTTACGGATGGAATTAAATAAAATTGAAATAAAATTTAATTTATTTTTTCTATTGTTTCGACCCATCGCTATGCACAAAGTTTTCAACTTAATTGCAATTAAAAAAAATACTTCCACATTATATTCTATGAATAGAAATGTGAAAGTAATAATTATATATGCATAGAGGTTCTTTCGTTGATCTTTTAACTCCTGAAGAAAGAGGATCTATATTCCGAATTGTTTTTTTTGTTTTTTTAAGTATGAAAATAACATTTTCGTAAATTCTATTATTCAGAATTTGTGGTTTTCATTATTCTTGGGTTGCCTTTTGATTAATTCACCAATTAATTTATCCACTCCGTTTTCAATAGAAAACACCTATAATTAATTAATATACAATAAAAATTTGTAATGAACTATTAGTGGATTTTAAGATAAAAAAAACAACAACAATTAATTAATAAAAATAAATTAAAATAAAAAGTTATTATACCTACATTTTTAGACACACCCGCGTGTGATAATTACTTAAATTAGCAAAAAATCAATTCAAATGAATTTCGCCAAGGTAGAGACTTATTCACATAGTTATATCCGAGGGGTGATCCGTGAGCTAATATGCTGTACACCTACTTCCACTTGTACTTCCAAATATTTCCAAGTACTTCCAAATATTACCAAGTACTTCCAAATATTTTCAAGTATTCCAAATATTTCCAAGTAATTTCAAATATTTCCAAGTAATTCCAAATATTTCTAAGCACTTCGAAATATTTCCAAGAACTTCTAAATATTTCCAAGCACTTCCAAATATTTTCAAGTACTTTCAAATATTCCCACGTACTTCCAAATATTTCCAAGTACTTCCAAATATTTCCAAGTACTTCCAAAATACTTCCAAAAAGGGGAACACCTACTTCCAATCGCGGATCACCCCTCGGTTATATCCTTTCCTCAAAACTTGTTAATAAAATTGGTTTCAACAAAATAGTTTATCTAATCCGTTTCCAAAATAAAAATATTTGAATATACAATTTTTGCTCGTTTTATAAGAGTAGATAGATATAGTTATTGTTTATTTTTAATATTTTACCATGTTAACGAAAAATATTTTCCCCAGCAATATATCCTTTAAAATTGGGTTGTTTGCATGTTGGCCATTTTTATTTTTATTTTATTTTATTTTTAAATCGGATGTTCAAGTAAGTTTCTCTTCTCTCTTATGGTTGTTTGATTTGTCGTTTCTCAACCTGAAATTTCGAAATGGATAGGAAAAGATTTTGTCAAGAAGAGGAAAATAAATAAACCTTCTGGTTCTTTTACAAAAGTAAACCTGACACAATCTTATCGCTTTTTTGTTGTTGTTGATGTTGTTTGTTTGTATTACCTATACACCTGACAAAGTAAATAAAAAGTAAAGTTATTTCTTAATCGAAAAATTATTATCAAAATCTTGTTGGAGTGCTTTAGTTCGATTATCGATATTGAAATTAGAAAATTGGCTAAAATTAATTTATTAGATAAAACAAATTCATTTCAAACACAACAGTTTGTATTATAGATTGTTTTATTTTTTGAAGACAACGAAATCGTTTAAACACACAACTCTTCTTGCAACTTTTTATAGTTATTATTTTCGGTTGTAAAACGGTGATAAATGCAACCCTTTAAAGAAAGCTGCAAAAAAGCTTTTAGCAATTATTCCCAAAAGAAAAAAATAAATCTCTTTCATCATTAATTATTTCATTTACTATTAATTTTCATTTAATATACATACTAAATATTTAGTAATGTTCTTTGGATAATAATTTAAGAGTACTTAAACTTGTTGGGGCTTTGTTGGTCAAATAAATCAATTTAGAAGTTTTTTAGTTTCCATCCACGATGGTGGAATTAGAAAACTAATAAAATTTTTAGTTTATTCTCGAAGTTTCGGTTTCTAATTCTAAAAGCTTTTCATAAGATAATAGATATACTTTACCTTCGAATGTTAAAGCAAATATTAATATGACTTTCATTTATCATTTACATATCAACATTATCATTTCTAACAGATCATTCTTTAAATTGAAAGATTTTTCTGCCGAGGGTAGCAGAATTTTTATATATTGAAGGAGACAATAAAAGAGTGTGTCTTATGCTGGAATTATAAATTTTATTTATAACGAGACTATAGTTTCGAGGGCTTTGCCCTCTTCATCAGTCTATTACAATTGATTCACAGGAATTAATTAAGCTTTTCCAATCATACATTATTTCCTGTAAATCAATTGTAATAGACTGATGAAGAGGCAAAAGCCCTCAGAAACTATAGTCTAGTTATAAATAAAATTTATAATTCCAGCAGAAGACACACCTTTTATTGTCTCCTTCAAGATCATTCTTTATTAGTTAATTCAAACTATCCCTTGAACACAGTTTTATACTTAGAAATTGAAACGTCGAGAATAAACTGAAAATTATAATGATTAAAAATTAGTATTTTTTTTTTAATTTTAAAAGAAAATAACATTTTCAAAATTCGTGCTTCACCACAAATAATTTCTTCAATGTTAAATTAATTAATTAATTAATTAATTAATCTTTAAAGAATTTGGTGTTGGTTCTAGGTGAAACATTTTAATAGATAATAAGTAAAAATATATTTTTCGGTTGGTTTCAACAAATAAAACAAATATATGTTTTGAGTTTTTATCTATATATAAAAACTCTATATATATCTATATATCTCTATATATCTATATATCTCTATATATAAAAACTCTATATATCTATATATCTCTATATATAAAAACTCTATATCTCTATATATAAAAACTCAAAACATATATTTGTTTTTTATTAGTTGAATAAAAGATAAGATTTATTTTATTTTTAACCTAAAATATTTGTTTTATTTGTGAAACCCACCTAGAAAAATATATTTTTACTTATTATCAATTAATTAATTTATTTATTAAACGATGCTCTGAGACAGATGCCTCAAACAGCAGATATAACAAGTAAATTCATAGAATACATTAAGCTAGATAAGTACAAAAAAAAATGTACAAACAACAATATAATATAGCATAAGTACAGTTTTGGTTAACACTTACCAAACCAAAGAGCAACCCCGAACAGATACCAGCAGGCGAATCGACTTTACTTAAAATAAATAAATAAATTTTAATCCAATATCAAATATTTTAATAGATAATTTTAATGGATTCACTGAACCCAAGCAAGGATCGAACTTAATATCAGGGCAATTGGTTTACCATGACATTAAACATATTTATTATTATATTTAATCAAATTTAGGGAACGCGGTGTTGGTTTATAGTGAAACATTGTTAAAATTAAATTAGGTTGGGTTGGTGGTCGTTGCGCAAGAGAAATTAATATACAAAGATTTTTTTAGTTTACTCTATATATTTCGAGCTCTTAACTCATCGTCAGGAGAACATTGACGACAATGTTCACCTGACGATGAGTAGAACTCGAAATATATAGAGGTAAATCCAAAAATCTTTGTATATTAATTTTTCTCCTTGTGAAAACACCACCAACTCCAACCTAATTTAATTTTATTATATTTAGTAACATATTAGATACTGGCTTTCAATTTATATTTTCTAAATTAAAAATTATAATAAGTTTTCTAATTTCCCCATGAGTGGCCCAACCTGAAATTTTTTGTAGCTGCATCCTGAGTTGAAACAACAATTTTTATAATAATAAAAATTGAGTAAAATTGCGAGGTGGGTTTCACAAAAAAAAAAAAGAAATAAAACAAAAAAGAGTATAGAATTCCGATATATTTCGGGTTGTCAGCCCATCTTCAGAAGTCAGAGAAAACTAATGGGCTGACAACCCGAAATATATCGAATTCTAAACTCATTTTTTGTTTCTTTCATTTTTTTTTGTGAACCTACCTCGCAATTTTACCCAATTTTTAATATTATATAAAAATGTTTCACCTAGAATCAACACCTTCTCCTAAAAAGTTAACAATTTTTTAATTTAAAATTTATATTTTTTATGAAAATCTAAGAAATCACGTATTTTTCGGTTTTATAATAGCGACCCTAGTTTTCCCATATTTTTGGACCACAAGGTATAATATGTTATTTTTATTTATTTTTTTCATTAACTTTTTTATTTCTGTTGTAGGTTTAGATTCGAAGCCGAAACGCCCTCTTGCAGACCAGTACACGGACTACGACAAATTCCGTAAAACGGGCGCCCCATTGCCCCTGGCCGACCGTCCCGTTATCAGCCGTATGGCTGATCGCCGTTTAACCCTGTCATGGAAACCTTCGATTCCGATTGGACCTCGAGCTCCAGTAACTTACCGAGTGGAGATGAGTGAACAGCCGGATGGCGAATGGTTTACAGCCCGTACTGGAATTCGCTCTTGTGTTTGTGATATTCACAATCTTGAACCATTCAGGGATTATAAATTCCGAATTAGAGTGGAAAACAAATACGGCGTGAGCGATCCATCTCCCTTTGCGATCACCTTCCGGTAATAAATCACTTGGCTTGCTCGAAATTTCAGTTTCCGTTCTCTCTAAAACATTGCAATTAGAATGAAAGCAATGGATGGCTTTACTACTATTAATATCAAATAAATTAAGCTACTTTTGTTTATTATTATTATTATTATTTCATTAATTCTAAAATATTATTTTTTAAAAATTGGTTTACAACGTGATTTTTCGAAAAAAAAATTTTACAGTCAACATTTTAAGTGATAAATTTCTCCATAAGATAAATAGATGGTGGGAATCAATTCAATTTAATTAAATATCAATTACCTCTAAGGAAAGCGGTGTAGGTTTTAAGTGAAACATTATTAACAAATGAATAGTAAATATATAAAAATTATATATGAAAAATGTGGGGTTTCACAGGAATATATGTTTGAGTTCCCCTTTGATCCATGTGGTTCCGTCTAAACCCCACATTTTTACTTTACCAAACAGGGTAGTACTGTAATCGTGCATGAAAAAAGTGTTTTTTTTTCGAAATATCTCAAAAACGACTGAAACTATTTTGATTAAAAAAATTGGACGCAACCATGGCATTTCGGTCTACAAAAAAGTCGAAATAAGTGAACATCGAAAAAATTATATTTTTCGAGATAATAATTGTTTTGTCAAACTGTCTGTTAGTGTCTGTTATTCTGTTAGTCTGTGCGTTACCAAATTTTTGTGGACGAGCTAGCTCAAAAACTAGTAAGAATATCAAAACCAAATTTCACACATAGTTTGGGTGCATTGAGATTAAGAGCTGATTCGATTTTGGTTCATATCGACCAAAATTAAGGGGGGGGGAGGTCAAAAAATGAAAATCTAGGCCCTTGTACCAAACTGAACCAAATTTTGTATACATAATCCGTGGACTCACAGGAGTCTAAAAATGTAAAAACTAACCGCCCAAAATGGGGTGTTGTAGGGTCAGAAAATGAAAATATATGCCCTTGTACCAAACTCAACCAAATTTTATATACATAATACGTGGGCCCTCAGAAGACTAAAAATGCAAAAACTAACCATCTAAAATGGGGGGGGGGGGGGGGCAAAAAATGAGAATCTATGCCCATGAACCAAATTCAACCAAATGTTGTATACATAATCAGTGGGCCTCCAGTAATCTAAAAATGTAAAAATCAAAAAACTAACCCCCCCCCCCCTACATGATTATAAATAATTTTATTAAATATAAAATATAAGAGAGGGGCCAGGTTGTATGATAAAGTCAAGTGGATGGACACATCAGAACGTGTCAATTTATTTGTATATAATTTTTATATATTTATTATTCATTTGTTAATAAATATACATTTTTAAGAAATTTTTAAAATTTTCTTTACTAAGATTAGAGACGTTTCGGCATCGTTTTCTTAAAAGTTATTCTTAGGTGTAGCAAAAACAATTTGGAGGTATTATCATATTAAAAATTGTATTTCTCAGAAAATCGAGTCAATCCCTTATTTTTTAAAAAATGTTTAAGAATTATAATTTCTAAAAAAAAAAACATTTTTAAGATTTTAAATATGACTTTCCTTGAAGAATATGATGAAATTATACAAAATAAAATTTAAATCTTTGATCGAAATTTATATATGACCTTGAGGTGAGAATGATTCCCATGGTGCTCAAATATGTAAGTAATTTTAATAGAATTTTAATATTTAAAACAAAAAATATTTTAGAGGGTTTTATATGGCAGATAAGACCACCTTACAGGGTATCCATTGGTGCGAATTTTACCATATACCTATCTCACTTCGTATATTAAAATTAAATCAAATATTCAATTTAAAATCATTTGGGAAATTTGGGACAAATTGGACAAAGGCTTCAAATTTTTAAACCCACTTAATTTTTGATCTGATTTCAATCAAAATCTAATCAGCTCTTAATCTCAATATATAATATCTAAATATAAAATTTCGTTGGTTTTTGAGATAGAGCGTACTCAAAATTTGACAACCCACTCACTAATAAATATTTTGACAAAATAATTAATGTCTCTTAAAATATAAATTTTCCGATGTTCTTTCTACACGTTTTATTGTATAAGAAAACATCATGAATTAGCTTAATTTCTTTTTATCAAAATATTTTTAGCCCCTTTTTAGTTGTTTTGAAAATACGAAGCAAAAAAAAAACACTTTTTTGAAACTTCACCATAATCCATTATGTTAATGTAAAAAATATCTAATAAAATGGTTTGAATGTAAAATTAATTACAAAAGCAGGAGAACACGCTATTCCTAATTACGAATGAGAGAGTAATGAGTTTATAACTCGTTAAGTATTTTAGCTTCCGCGCTCGTTACTTTTCCCATGTCAAATCACAACAGAATCCTTAGACAACAAACGTAAGGATAATTCTTCACTTACTTGACATATGCGACATATGTTTTGCCAACCTACTACTGCTACCAACATCTATTTATTCATGTCTTTAGGAGTTTACTTTCTCGAATTAAAAGACGCTCTAACTCCTATCTAACAACCTGTATATGAATTCTCTTCCTATATTCTTGAACTTTTAGATATAAAACTTTATCATAATAAAAATTTCGACTAAAACCAGCTAGATTAGACATATTTAAAAAGTATAATGTTTTGAATTAAATTGAAAATTTCTTTTTGCCCAGAATTTTTATCAATTAATGGAGACAATAAACGAGTGTAGTCTTCTGCTGGAAAAATAATTTTTTTGATTTATTTATAACACACATCAATTCCTGTAATAGACTGATGAAGGGCGAAAAGCCCTCGAATCTATAGTCTCGTTATAAATTAATCAAAAAATTTATTTTTCCAGCAGAAGACATACTCTTTTGTGTCTCCTTTAATTCATAATGTTTGGACACAGAATTCTGGAGTCATTTTAAAGAGCTTGTTTAGTCATTCCAAGATGTCACCTGAGAGTGATGAAGTCTCGAGAACTTATCTTGTTTCATTATGGTGTTAATCACCATGATGTGTAGTTAGAATGTCTAAATTGCTTTTAAGCTAACATTATTTTTCTGGATTATAAAGTGAACCATATAATAATATTCTTATGTAAGATATTAATTTGCTGATTGTAATAGATTCAAATTTACAAGAAATCATAAGTTGGTGTCATCTATTAAATTCGATGGAATGGAATATTTTTAATTATATGTCAGAGGGGTTGTTTTTCACCTCCTCGGAATCGAACCCGAGTGCCAGTAACAGCAATCCGGGCCACCTGGCTCACCTGCAGGATGCGAACCTCTCTCAAATATGTACACGTGTAAAATATTTTATTCAAAGATTGTTATCTTAATTTGTAAAATTTCGCGATATAGTGATTCTAAATTTAAACATATAGCCATGCCATATAATTTAAATAAAGGTCGTTGAGTGTTTCGAATTTTGAAGAGACTGGTACTCGGGTTCGATTCCCGAGGGGGTGGAAAACAACCCCTCTGACATATAATTAAAAATATTCCATTCCATTGTATTTAATAGATGACACCGTCTTATGATTTTCTAGTAAATTTGAATCTATTACCATCGGCAAATTAATATCTTTCATATTAAATTAGGAAAAGTCATTTCATTGACCTTCGAATTTTGAATCTCTTCAAAATTCGAAACACTCAACGACCTTTATTTAAATTATATGGCATGGCTATATGTTTAAATTTAGAATCACTATATCGCGAAATTTTACAAATTAAGATAACAATCTTTGAGTAAAATATTTTACGCGTGTACATATGTCAGAGAGGTTCGCATCCTGCAGGTGAGCCAGGTGCCGGATTGCTGTTACTGGCACTCGGGTTCGATTCCCGAGGGGTGATAAACAACCCTCTGACATATAATTAAAAATATTCCATTCCATCGAATTTAATAGATGACACCAACTTATGATTTCTTGTGAATATTCTTATGGAATATAAAGTAAAGAAATTTTTTTTAAATTTTTTAAAATTTAAAATACTATAAAGTTTCCCAGTCTATATCTGGCAGCCGAGCCGATCAGGTCAAGTGCTAATCCTTTGATCCTGTTCTATTTTAGTGATTGAGTTGTAATATTTTAATCATATAAATTCCTTAAATAAATTTAAATAAAAACTAACAGCCTTGCCAGGGCCTTCCTTTGTCCATCCAATAATGCCCCGAAAGGCCTCGGAGGCAACCAAATCCTACCCAACTTCCCTTTCTTTCTTTATATTTTAATCAAATAATTAAAATAAACTATAAAATGTCAAGTGAAAATGTTTCTTCGGCTAACCAAGTAGAGGTCAATTCATTCAAAGGAAGAAATTTGAATCGTTCACCTTCAGAGCCAGCGCTAAATCTACTTAATACAAAGGTAAATGATGTAGAACAAAATTTAAATACTTCATTCTCTCCCTTTCAACAACCATTAGACGTTACCCCAGTTCCGTCCACCTCAAAAAAAGGTGTAAAACAAAAAGGTGATAACTGGACTGTGGTCAGTTCTAAAAATAAAAATAAACGCCTTAGAGATAGCCCTGACCTAAGAAAATCTAAACAAACTATGACTTTAGATTACTGGCTGAACAATCCTGTCACCACTAAGAATCTTTTCAATAACCTCGAACAAGAGGGAGTTGAAGAGCAAAACCAGAAGGATAATGAGAATCATGAAAAAAATTTAAACCAAATAAATAAAAACAAAAAACCCAGATCCCCACCAATATTTGTCAAAGGAGTGCAAAATATCTCTCCTCTCATAAAACTTCTTAACGAAGTTGCTGACAATAATTACGAACTGAAAGTTCTCAGCTCTGACCAAGTAAAAATACAACCTAAATCAACTGAAGTGTACCCAAAAATCATTAAAGCCCTAGATGAGAAAAAAACCGAATATTATACATATAAACCAAAAGAGGAAAGATCCTTCAGAGTTGTTCTTAAAAACATACACTACTCTGCAAATATTAACGAATTAACAAATGAAATTCAAAATTTTGGACATGTTGTTGAAAATATATGGAATATAAAGGACTATAAATCTAAAAGACCTTTACCTATGTTCTTTATTGACATAAAGCCAAATACTAACAATAAGGAAATATATAGTATTCAATACTTACAACATCAAAAAGTGAAAATTGAAGCTCCAAGACCGAAAAAGGAATTACCTCAATGTACCAGGTGCCAACGTTACCAACATACTAAGTCCTATTGCCAACTGAGGCCTCGGTGCGTTAAGTGCACTGGTGATCATTCTACGGAACAATGTCTCAAAAAAGAAAGAACATCTGATGTTAAATGCATATTATGCGAAGGAAATCATCCTGCTAACTATAAGGGCTGCACTGTTTATAAAGAATTAATGCAAAAAAAATATCCTCCGCTTAGACAAAAACAACAATCCGCTCATACGCGTCAATACACACAAGTTCAACCTGAAATATCATATGCAAGTGCTGTAAATACTGAGGTACAAACTATCCCTTCTAATGACCTAACCGAGCTCAAAGCCATAATGAAAACCCTAACAGAACAAATAAGCTCTATGTTAAATCTACTAACCACAGTCATATCTAAATTAACCCAATGAATAATAAGAAAAACATTGCTAAACTCTTAAACATAGCTGTCTGGAATGCCAACGGGCTAGCACAACATACTGAAGAAGTCAAATTGTTCTTAGGAAGTTATAATATTGATATTATGCTCATTTCCGAAACCCACTTTACCAAGAAAAGTCATTTTATAATTCCCAAATATACAACCTATAATACAATACATCCAGATGGGACTGCACACGGTGGAACTGGAGTAATAATCAAAAATTCTATAAAACACCACCAAATAGATAATTATAATAAAGATTATCTTCAAGCAACGTGCATAGCGATAGAGGATTGGCACGGCCCCTTAAACATTGCCGCAGTATACTGCCCCCCAAACACAAAATGGATAAAGACTTATTTGATGAGTTCTTTAAAACTTTAGGCAACAGATTTCTGGCTGGTGGTGACTATAACTCGAAGCATACATTTTGGGGTTCGAGACTTATTACTCCTAAAGGCAGGCAGTTACTTGCTTCAATGGAGAGAAATAATCTAAAATGTGTATCCACTGGTGAACCTACTTACTGGCCAACAGACAGGAAAAAACATCCTGACCTTTTAGATTTCTGCATAACGAGGGGTATGCCGGAACGCCTTTCGTGTGCCAGAACTTGCTTTGACCTCTCTTCTGATCATTCACCAGTTCTGGTAAACATAAGTACTGAAACAATTCCTGTAATGAAACCTCCTACTCTAAGTAATAAATATACTGATTGGAATAAATTTCGGGAGATATTGGATAATAACATAAATCTAAACATTTCACTGAAAAATGCTGAAGAAATTGACCACGCTGTAAAGTACTTAACTGAAGAAATACAAAGAGCAGCTTGGGCATCTACTCCAGAACTTAAAAGTAAAGAAAGAACTGAACAACTTCCACAGAATATTAAAGAAAAAATTGCAGAAAAACGCCATTCAAGGAAATTATGGCAAAGAACTCGTTCCCCTTTTGACAAAACTAAACTAAATAAAATAATACGGGAGCTTAAAATCCTACTAACAAACCATAAAAACAATTGTATACAAATCTACTTAGAACATCTATCAGCATCTGAAGCAACTGACTACTCACTTTGGAAAGCAACAAATAAACTTAAAAGACCAAAAAATTTCAATACACCAATCCGGGCTCAAGATGGCAGCTGGGCTAAATCGAATAAAGATAAGGCAACCTGCTTCGCAAATTATTTGGCGGATGTTTTTAAACCTCATCCATATGAGTTACAGGTTAATGGCGAAACAGATATTTATGATTACCTTGAGACACCCATCCAGCTGGAAACTCCTCTAAAACCATTTAAAATTAATAAAATTAAGCAACAAATTAAACAATTAAATTCAAAAAAATCCCCAGGATGTGACTTGATTACGGCTAAAATACTAGTGGAACTGCCGGACAAAGCTCTAAAATTGTTAACATATATATATAACGCTGTAGTCAGACATACTTACTTTCCTCTTTCTTGGAAATTAGCAACAATTATTTTAATATCCAAACCTGGTAAACCGCCAGAAGAAGTAAATTCATACAGGCCAATCAGTTTACTCCCAATTATGTCTAAAATATTGGAAAAATTAATAAAATGTGAACTTGAACCAATCATAGAAGCTAATAATATTATTCCCAGACATCAATTTGGTTTTAGAAGTTACCATGGTACTATCGAACAAATACATAGAGTAACGTGTACAATTACTGAAGCTTTAGAGAGAAGGCAATACTGCTCTGCAGTGTTCCTAGATATTAGTCAAGCCTTCGATAAGGTATGGCATACAGGACTATTATATAAAATAAAAAAACTGTTACCTAGTAACTATTACCTGCTGTTGAGATCGTACCTTTGTGATAGACACTTTTTAGTGAAATATTCTGGTGAACAAACATCCCTATATCCTATTTATGCTGGTGTACCACAAGGTAGCGTGTTGGGTCCTCTTCTTTACCTCATTTACACAAGTGATTTACCTACCTCTCCCAATGCTACTATAGCTACATTTGCTGATGACACAGCCTTACTTGCTGCAGATAAAGATCCACAATTGGCGACTAAAGAACTTCAAGAAAATCTAAATAGAATACAAGATTGGCTTTTAAAATGGCGGATCAAAGTCAATGAATCAAAATCAACGCATGTTACATTCACTAACAACAGAGGTTCCTGCCCTCCAATTACAATAAACAATAAAGAAATTCCACAGGCTAAAGATGCAAAATATCTGGGAATGCATCTTGATCAAAAGTTAACATGGAAGAAACACATAACAACTAAAAGGAAACAATTAGGACTTCGGTTACGTAAGCTCTATTGGTTAATTGGACGCAAATCGAGTTTAACTCTGGAAAATAAATTGCTACTATATAAAGCCATACTTAGGCCTGTCTGGACATATGGGATACAGTTGTGGAGCTCCGCTGCTAATTCTAACATCGAAATACTTGAGCGCTTTCAAGCTAAAGTCCTCCGTCTGATAGTGGATGCCCCCTGGTTCGTCCCAAACTCTGTCATCGCTCGTGATCTGAATATTACCTCGGTAAAGGAGGAAATTAAAAAACATTATAAGAATTATGTTGATAGGCTGGAGAACCACCCAAGTGATATGGTTAAAGGATTGTTAATCCCACCCTGTGAAAGAAGACTTAAAAAGTGTTTACCCAGTGATATACCTACAAGGTTTTAGTGACTTAATCAAAGTTTATTTCATAATTGCTAAATGTAATTATTAGAGATAGGTTACAACTATTGGGTTGTTTCCTACATGTTTTTAGACTTCAATAAACCATTTACTTAATGTTAACTGACAGATTGTAAATTTAAGTGGAAATAAAAAAAAAAAAAAAAAAAAAAATAAAGTTTCTAAAAAAATTTCAAAAATTTCCTTTACTTAATTTAAAATGTTTCACCAAGAACCCACACCATTCTCCCTTAACAAAATTCTTATGGAATGTTCTCAATTGGACAATTTTCCAGTATAATTTCTTCTTCCCCATTCAATGCAACCAGTGGCCAACTATTTAAATTTAAATCTAATAAGATCAGAATTTTTTATACGAATTCAGTTTCAAAAACATTTGAAATACTTAAATTATAAATAGGGGTGGTTGTTCAAACTGAGTGGAGCTTTAGTATTGTAGTAGATAGGTAGTCAATTTTTTTATTATTTTTAAAGTGTTCCCTTCCATTAATTTTTGATCCAATTTTAGCAAAAATTTCATTAGTTTTTAATCTATTTCTACATACAAGAACTTGACATTTTCTTTTATTTAGTTTTTGAGCTAGAGCGCCCTTACAATCTATTTGCTTAGACACTTTGACAAAATAATTAATAACTTTTGTAATAGCATTTTTTCGATGTTTACAATAAAATACTTGTTGACTAAAATACCGTGATTTCACCCACATTTTATTATCAAAATAGTTTTAGCAGATTCTGAGATATTTAGAAAAAATAAAAACATATTCGGGTACCTGCGATTACAATACTCCACCATAACCAGTATAGGTAAAATAAAGATGTATGGTTCATCATCATCTGAAAATTTCGTTGAAATAAATATCAAATCTGAAATTCTCATAATCTCCTGCAAAGAATTTAGAAATAGTCAAACAAGTGAAAAATTATATTGAAATATATAATTTTTTATAATAATAATAATAAGCGCTTTTATTTTTTCTCAAAAGTAAATATAGCATACATATCATTTATTGATTTTATTCTATATATTTGTCAGGAGCTTTTCGATAAAAATAACATTTCGGAAAAATAAATCAAATAAGTAAAAAACCCTTTCTGAATCTAATGTTTTACGATACTTTGATCGTCAATTGAATTACTTTCAACAGTACTTTCTTCTTTTTGCGCATACCCACTAAAAAAAATCGACAACGTACCAGAAAAGATGTTCCTCTCCCGAGAGCGCACGGACTGGTAGTAACCCCAATCGAGAGCAGTGATGGAAAGGCACCTCAAAGATATAAAGGACAAATTTCAAGCACTGCTAGAGAAGAGAAGGGGAAATATCTTGTATTTTTCCCTCAATGATCTCTTTTAAACTCTGAAGAAGTCAGGAAAATCTTCTGAAACGTTCGTTTTTGAGTGTGGAAAAATATAAATTTTCCTTAAATCTATTTTATTATAGAGAATTTTTTCATTTTCCTTGGGCTGCCTTTCCATCACTTCTCAATTAAAATTGATTATATTTTCCTCCTGTATATATCTATATTGAAATATTATTTTCCGAGAGAAATTGGAACCAGATCCGCCGAAATTTGTGCCATATTTACAACCAGGGATCGATTTCCGGCCCGAGACCTCACCTTACTTCCCGAAGGACTATGATGTATTTAAACCACCTCACGATGGCTATGCCCAGGCACCAAGATTCCTTCGCCAAGAGCATGAAACCCAATATGGAGTCAAGAACCACAATGCCAGCCTTAGTTGGTTCGTGTATGGATATCCGAAACCCAAAATGTCTTACACATTTAATGACGAACCGATTCAAATGGCTGGAAGGTGAGATTGTTTGTTATTAATTTCATCTGCTATATTTATAGAAAGGTTCCATTAAACGATGAAACTACCCTTCTATAACTAAAATTCAATACTTTTTCTTAAAATTGCCTAAAACTGAATTTAAATAACTTTTTGAATGAGGCAATTCATTTACTAATGAAGATGATTGGTCTTTGACTAGCGAAACTGTTTAGTGATCTAATTAATAAATATATAAAAAAATAATTTATAGAAATTATTAAATTTATTTTAATAGTGTATCCAATAACCCTTTAAGCTTAAAAAAACAAATTCTATTATATTTTAAACACTTTTAATCGTATGTTTCCTACATTTGATTCAATCGCGAATCAAATGTAGGTGATTTTTCTCAAATATTGAGTGAAAATAATATCTGAACTTATATATTTCTAACTTGAAATTTGAAGTTAAATAAATTTATAATTTTTCTCATTGGTCCAGACTTAAGCCTCCGCAGACTCCAATAGCTTCATCCGCAGTAGTCTCGCGATATATATCTTTTTCAAAAAAGCGCGGTCAAAACAATTCTCGTAAATATATCAATTATTATTTGATATATTAATGAGAAAAATTATAAATTTATTAAACACTTTTATTCAAATATACTTTATTAATAATTTCGTTACAGTAAAATATTATTAAAATTTTTATAAGTAGTTGACTATCTTAAAAATTATTTCTCACAAGCAGGCTAGCTCTATGAGCACAATTGATGAGATTTATGGGTTAGAAAATAGCCATTTTCAAAAATTATAACTATTAAATAAAATTTAACTTTTATAGGCTTGGTGCGTACCTATTGGGTAATATGTTTATGTATAATGAAGGATTAATAAAAATTATTTACTTGTTTAAAGTAATTTTTTTTATTTAATTAAATAATAGATGAAAGAGGATCTATCATTTAATTAAATAAAAAAATTACTTTAAACAAGTAGATAATTTTTATTAATTAATTAATAAAATAAAATCTTTTTTTTTAAACGGACTTTTTCAAATTAATTTTTTTTAATCTCCAAGTTGTAAGAAATTAAATGATATTGATATTTTTATTTTTTATTTTTTAATTAATTATTTGGAACTTTAAGAGATCATTCTCAGTAAAAAAATTATTATATATATATACCAAGTTCACATTTTAAAAAGACAAAAAATTTTAAGATATTATGCTGAAGATGGATACTTAAGGTCTACGAAACTTCCAAGTAAAGGACACACAAATATATCTACTTAAATCAATTTCGAAAGAGACAATAAAAGAGTGTGTCTGCTACAATGCATGGAATTATAAATTTTATTTATTTATATATTTATTTATAACGATTTATATTTAACAATATTTATATCGTTATAAATAAATAAAATTTATAATTCCAGCAGAAGACTCACTTTTTATTGTCTCCTTCAATATATAAAAATTTGCACACCGTCGGCACAAAAACTTTCAATTTAATTTCCTTTATCTTAGCGATTTAAAATATGTGGGAAATTTATATAAAAATTTAAAATAAAAAAAAAAAAATATTAATTAATTTTAACTTTACTTACATTGTTTTTAATAGATACTTTTTGATTTTATTATGTTTATTTATTCGCTTTCGAATTATAATTAGCATTTTCAAAGTACCTAGATTGTTCGTGAATGGTACTTTCATGCGTGCATAAAGCAGGCAACTTCGAAGCATTTTAGTGTAATTTCCAAATAAGAAAATTAATTCGGTTCTAAATCTCACTATTTTATTTTTATAAGCACTTATAGGAAATAAAGATTTCATTTAATTATTAATCATGGACACGAATAATGAAAAAAGAATTGTATAAAAAATTTCAAAATTTGTAGAAATGGCATGAGAAAAATCAAACGAAGGTGTAAATTAAAAAATTTTAAATGTGGCAATACTGGGGTGCCCACAGGGAGGGGGCTTAAGACTCAGAGTTATTGATGGTTTTTTTGGCGGGGGGGGGGTTGAAAATTGTTGCATTTTAGTATTATATGCTAAAAATAAAAGCGGTCAAGTCTTATAACTTCAACAAAAGGTAATAAAAAGCTCTTCTAATTCTTTAGAACTGAATAAAATGGGGGGGGGGGGAGGAGTTATTAATTTAGAGGGGCCCCTATATAAGGGATCTAATTTTCTTTTATTTTTTATTGATAAACGGAGAATTTCTCCCAAAACGTTTGAATCATTAATAAATGTTAATTCTGATTGTTGGGTTCGTTCTCCCTCCAAAAACCCTATGAATTTCATTGTGAAACTACACTCGCTTTACTTTATTAATTACAATTTGTTTTATAAAAAAAACAATCTTCAAAACGTTTATTAAAATCCCAAAAGTTCGAAGAGAATTTCTTTCTTAACAATCCATAACATTTTTTATTAATGAAGAGAGAAATTGTCCCGAAACGTTTAGAATTTTAATAAACATTTGAAAGTTGTTTTTTATAAAAAATATTTGTATTTATTTATTTAATAAAAACGATCAATATCATTTTTTTCAATAGATTAAATCAGTGGTTCTTAACCTATGGGTCGCGACCCGAAATTGACCCATATTCTTTGGGTCGCGCAGAGTCGTTAATCAAATATTTTACTTATTATTATAAGTAGAAAAATATATTTTTATTTATTCAATACTATAAAAAATGAAAATATGAAAAACACGCTCTTTTTTAATTAAATTTTACTTAGATCGAAAAGTACCTTTGGTTATCTTAATTGTTACAAAATAATATTATATGTGAATTAAAAAAAGTTATGATTGAAAATTGAAGAAAATTTCTCAAGTATCGTCTAAAAAAAGGTTATAAAATTTTTTGACGCGGGGGGGGGGGGTTCGCGAGATGAATACATTTCTCAAATTTGGCTCGCAGCTTAAAACGGTTAAGAGCCAATGGATTAAATAGTGTATATCGTGGGTTAATTGCAAAAAGTCACTAAGTACACTTTTAAATCTAAAAGTACCTAGGTAGCTGGGCTATTTAATGAAATCTATTTATAATATTCTAGTAGGTCATAAGTAGATCTGTCAACGGATGAATAATTATTCATTAATGATTATTATTGGATATGCTGAATATATATAGATATATTTATATTAAATTAAGCACAATGTTGTATGTTTGTATATTTCAGATATGATAATAGCTATACTCGCAATGGCCAGGCCACTCTTTTCATCAATAAAATGCTCGATCGCGATGTAGGCCTCTATGAAGCCATCGCCACCAATGAACATGGGGAGGCCAGACAACGGGTTCAATTGGCTATCGCTGAATACCCGCAATTCATTCGCAGACCCGATGAGCTTGTATTGATGTTGAGGAAAAATGGAAGAATCGAAGCGAGAGTCCATGGCGTGCCTTATCCCGAAATTAAATGGTACAAAGATTGGCAACCACTTGCATCATCCTCCAGGATTAAGGTAGGTGAACAACAACATCCTTTAAAAAATGTTATCAAAAATAAAATAAATAAGATCAGGAAATTCCTTCTAAAACATTATAAGAAAATAGATGATTCAAAAAAAAAAAAATTAATCTGTATAGTTGTAATGGAATATTTTTAATTATATATCAGAGGGGTTGTTTTTCACCTCCTCGGGAATCGAACCCGAGTGCCAGTAACAGCAATCAGGGCCACCTGGATCACCTGCAGGATGCGAACCTCTCTGACATATGTACACGCATAAAATATTTTACTCAAAGATTGTTATCTTAATTTGTAAAATTTCGCGATATAGTGATTCTAAATTTAAACATATAGCCATGCCATATAATTTAAATAAATGTCGTTGAGTGTTTCGAATTTTGAAGAGATTCAAAATTCGAATGTCAATGGAATGACTTTTTCTAATTTAATATGAAAGATATTAATTTGCCGTTGGTAATAGATTCAAATTTACAAGAAAATCATAAGTTGGTGTCATCTATTAAATCCGATGGAATGGAATAAAGTAAAAAAGTTATAATCGTTGCCTATGAATCAAGCTAGCCCGAGTTCAAGCCCGGCTCAATGCAAATATTTGACCGGCTATAAGGTGATCCCTAAACCAATTTACACACACACACACAAACACATTAATCGAAAAATAAATTTGTTGTGACTACTGATCAAATGGGAATTTAGTTTTTTTTTTTAAAATAAAGTAAAATTTTATGGTCAAATATTTCTCCGAAACGTCAGTATATTGAACAGAATATTTTTAGCTAAAATGTTTTTTTTTCATTGGTTATTAATATTAATTTTTTATTATACCTACTCGTAATTTAATAAATGCAGTATCTGGAGGCACCGAGCGATGCTCGGTAACTTTTTCTTCAGTTAAAAGCTTTATTTTAATATTATTTTTAATTTAAAATTCTGATAAAAAGGTCGATTTTTATTTGAGAGCCGTTTTCAAATTAAAAAAAATACAAATATATATAGTATATTAATTGTTGTCTTTCTTTCAGCTTAATTCAATTATACATATTTCAAATTTGCCGCGCCGCAATTTATTCAATAAATTCTATTTATAAAATACATAGCTATATATAATATATTCAATTATTTCCACACTTATAATAAAGTCTAATTCAAAAATATTCATTTTAGTAAAAGTAAAAAGCAAAGATTTTTAAAATAGTTCTATGGTCTACTGGTAAAGTCTCTACCTCTGATGCAAAAGGTCTCAGGTTTTAATCTGACATGAGGCAAATCATTTTTTTTATTGAGATTTTCATCTATCAATAATTACTTTAATTAAGAAAAAATCAATTAAGATTAATTTTTATGAGGTCCAGACCTAGCCAGATCGTTTTCTCATCCTCAAAACTTGTTAATAGATTTTGTTTCATCAAAATCGGTAGGGCCGTTTTCAAAATAGAACCAAGATACAAATATATATATAAATAAATATACAATTTTTGCTCTTTTAATAAGAGTAGATATATGTGTGGGTACTGTAATTATAATTATTATTGATCATCTCGTATTCTGTTTGCAGATTCAATTCATTGAACCTGATACATGCATATTATGTATTAATGATGCCATTCTCAAGGATGAGGGTTTATACTCGATTTCAGCCCGGAATGTGGCTGGAGCAATTTCAAGCAGTGTAATGGTACGAGTGGAGGAAAACGACGCCGAGTATGGGTATCTCACGTACAGCCGAGGGCGCAATATTAAGCCCAAGAGCAATAAGAATTTCGAAGACTTGTACGATCTTGGCGATGAACTTGGCAGGGGGACACAAGGTGTTACCTACCATGCTGTCGAGAGGTAGAGAACTTCTTGATTTTTCTTTTGCCAAAACATTCCGCTTTAATTCGCCATTTAAATATTTTAATTTTCAAAAACTTAATTTTAAGACTTAAACCGTGCGTGATTTGGTCGGAAAGTATTAGTATTATTATTATCACTTTAAATATACATATATAAGAAAATATATTATATCCTTTATTCAATAGGGGGTGTGGTGTATAAAAATTTAAACAAGAATTTAAAGGTCATGACAAATGCATATCAAGTTAGTTGTTTAATAATTTAAATTTCATGTCAGAAGGATTAATCTCTTTTGTAGTTGAACCTAAATATTATTTCAATAATTTTTTATTTCCATTTGGGATAGTCAATTTCGAAAAATACAATTTTTTTCGAAAATCAAATAACTCACTTGTATTTATCCATAATAAAAAAAATAAATTAAATTAACTTATAGTTTAATTAAAAATCAGAAATTCGTAAAAGCTATTTTAGAAATAAAAAAAAAATATTAAACTTCTTTCGGAAATTTCAAAAACCGCTTTATTTATTTAAAATTTACAGCCCATGACAAATACACATCAAGGCAATGGTTTAATTATGTTTAATTTCATGTCAGAAGGATTAATCTCTTTGGTAGTTGAACTTAAAAATTATTTCAATAACTTGTGATCCACTAAGTTGTTGTTGAAATTTTGAAAAATATTATTTTTTCGAAAATCGAAAAACTTTCCTGTATTTATCGATAATAAAAATGTAAATTTTAATATAAATCGATAGTTTAATTAGAAATTAGAAATACTTAAGGGCAGACCTTACCTTTTATAAACTTTCATAGGGAAATGTTTTTGGTAAACAGATGGGCTCAGTTTTTCAAAAATAAAAAATAAATACAAATAAGTAGGTTATAAGGAAAGGCAGTCCATAAATTCTCTCCTTTCAGAGACAAATGGGAACCGAGTTATACTCATTTATCAATAACTATTCAATACACTGAAGAAGGAGAGAAAAAAGTATCCGAAACGTCGGATTTTGAATAAAATTTAAATAGTTTATGGACTGCCTTTCATTATAATATAACCTACTTATTTCGCTTACCAGTCCGTCATTCTAAGAAAATTAATAAAATTAAATAAATACCAATTTTATTGAATACTTTCTTTTCAAAAAACCGCTTGTATAGCATAAAATTTAAAGTCCATGATAAATAAATGGATATCAAGGAAGTTCTTTGTTATGTTTAATTTCATGTCAGAAGGATTGATTTTAATCTCTTAGTCAGTTCGTTAGTTGAACCTAATAATTATTTCGATAACTTTTGATTTCCACTTTTGATGATGAAATTTCGAAAAATATTATTTTTTCGATAATCCAACACCTCACTTGTATCCATAATAAAAATACAAATTTTAATATTAATCCATGGTTTAGTTAAAAATCTGAAATACGTAATCTTTATTTCTGAAATATTAAATAAAAACTAAAATTAATATCAAACTACTTTCTGTAGTGTTAAAACCTCTTTTTTAACCTCTAAAATAGGGGTCATTAGCTTGTTTTTGAACTCTTCACACCCTCTCGCTTTGGGGATAGTACTTCTCAAAATTTTCTCCGTAGTGTTCAAACCTTAAAAATACCTAAATCCGAGTTGTTATGGATTATATATTTCAGAAGGGTTGTATTTACCCCTTCGGGAATTGAACCCGAATACCCCAAATGCGATAATAGCACTTGGCTTGACCTCCGATGTAGAACTTCAGCTGACATAGATACCACGTTTAAAAATCTTTTACTCAAAGATTTAATCTTAAAAAATTTCGTGGTCAAGTGATTCTAAATCTAAACTTACAGTGAAACCATATATTTTAATTATCAGAATATTTTGAAGGTTTCATTTTATCTAAATTCGAATCGAATTGAAATTTTAACTTTAAGGTAATTCAATTTTTTTAAATATTCTTAAATCCAACCCTTAAAATATTTAGATTAGTTTGATTGTATGTTTAGATTTAGAATCATTTGACCGTGAAATTTCTTAAGATCTTATCTTGAAGTAAAAAATTGATAGGCATGCTATAGTATATATTTCAGATTTGGTTTTGTCTCAGGGATCGACCCAAGTGCCCGGGTTGCATTTTTGACATTCGATTTCAATTTTCGAATACAAGTCTTCTGACATATAATAAAAATTATCCATAACACCTCAGATTCAGTAGTTGAAATTTTTTTTTGAATAGGTATTAGCTCAACTTGCAAATTGAAATTTTATATTGAAAACAGAATCAAAGGCATGACGTCAGAGATCAGCTTGGAAATTTTTCTTCCATTTGAAAATATATAATTTTAATTGATATCTTTTATTTCTAATTCCTACCCATTTCAGCTAATAATTCTATTTTTTTTTTTTCAAACAGGTTGACAGGCCGCAATTATGCTGCTAAAGTTATGCACGGAAAGAGCGATTTGAAACCTTTCATGCTCAATGAACTCGAAGCGCTCAATTCATTAAACCATAAGAAGATAGTTCGTCTTCAAGATGCTTTCGAGACTACGAGAACTGTAACACTCATCACAGAAATGTATCCTTTTCAAATTTACTTTTACAGATAAAATCTGGCGTAACGTTATCCAAATACCTGCTCTTTTGTGTAATTATTTTCATTTCGTTGCAATTACATACACAGTAGACATTAATCGAAATAGTGTATTGTTGAAAAATTCAATATTAAAATTTTTTTAGTCCAATAAAATAATATTCGCGTCGATAAATTTTTAATTTTAATAGCTAGTAGGTTTGAGTATTTTAGTAATTAATTTTAGAACTTTTTAAAAAACTTCTTAAAACAATATTAGAAGTATTTTCGTGATGAATTTATAATTTTAATCTCCAGGGAATTAGTGGCTTTTAATTTTTTGAAATCATCTTAAAAATATCAGATATACCGCTGTGTACGCCTGAGTTTTAGGCTTCTCGCGACACAGTAGTGAAGTGAGCAACTATTTCCCGGACTGTTCTGTTCCGTAATAAACACCGTGGGATTTTTTGTTACATATCTTAAAGATTTATTTTTATCGTCACAAAAATTTTAAAAATTATATTTTCAGACAAATTCATTATCTCTACTGGTGTAGATTAGTATAAAGCAAATTTTCTGTATGCTCTATCTCAAAAGCCAGAATATAACATTAAATTTCATGTATTTGTAATTTGATTATCCGTTTTATTTGGAACCGGGGATGGATAATAAATTCAAAACACTATCTATATAGTATTATAATTAGTTTAATAAATCATTAGTAGAGAGACAGTCCATGGTTCTGTTTCGCTGAAATTTTTTTATAACAGTATCTTCAGTGTCCGTCTGAGAGCAAAAAGGATAATTACCTACAGATAATATTTTGGGATAGAAATTTTTTTCTTTAAAAAGATACATTAATTATAATTAGTTAATTATAATTAGTCAATATTCAAACTTGTGCGAGTAATGTTATGATCAAGTGGAAACTGGAGTTATAATATACTAGTATACAGTATTAAATTTCATATTTATATAGTTGAGTTATTTTGAGATTGATTAAATTTTATTTAAACAAAAATTTTAGTGAGAAAATCTAAAATTGATACTTAGTAGAGTTTTTACTTTAATTTAAAAGAAATTTTTCAATTTTTACCCCATCCCATGATTTTGAGGTATTTTTGGTCAAATCTCCGAAAAAGGCTATTTGACCTATTTTTGAGACGCCATTAATATGAGATAACAATAGAAGTAATTAAAATAGCTTTGAAGGAGATAATAAAAGAGTTTGTCTTCTGCTGGAATTATAAATTTTTTATAATTCCGGCAAGAAGCACTCTTTATTGTCTCCTTCAATTTATAAAAATTCTGCTACTCTGGGTAAAAAATCTTTCAATTTAAAATAGCTTTATTAATAGAAGAAATCTTCCTCTTTCAATTACAATTAACTGATTGTTTCTAGCTCAATTAAAACTAGATTTAGAGTAAAAAACAAAAACAAAAAACAATCTAAAAGTATATTTTTTAAATGATAAATAATAAATAGATTAAAAAAATGTATTTTTATTTATTTATTTATTTGTTCTTTAAATCTTGTTCTAATCTAGCTAAAAACAATGAAGTTTTTTTTTCTATTAATAAATTAAATATTTTGATTGATATTCTAGTCCATATCTATGACGCCTCAAAAATAGACCTTTTACTGTGTTTTGACCAAAAATACCTCAAAACCCTGAACTGTTGAAAAAAAATCGAAAAACGCCTTGCAAATAAAACTCTACTTGTATCCATTTTGTTAGTTTTACTAATGAAAATTTTTGTTGAGCAGTGATAGGTACCTACTCATTTAAATCTACACAAAATCTACTATTTAAAATGCGTTTAATTTTTTTAAAAATGATATTTTATTTTTTCTATAAATTCTCCATCAAGTTGATAAGTATCAATGTCGCTTTTTAGAGATGTTTTAAAAAGTGGTTTTTTTGGTAATAAATTATTTTTCGATATATTTAATAAATTTTTTTTTTTCAATTCTCTAGGTCCGTCTGATCCCAAATATACTAAAATTTCTATAATTTGGATATTTCAAATTTTTTGTCAAAATAAGAAATTTTACAAGGCTATATATAGCTTTGCCATTTTTTCGTTTTTCGACAATTTTTTTTTTTTGAGATATTTCAAATAAAATATATTTTTTCAATTCTCTAGGACCGTCTGATCCCAAATATACTAAAATTTCTATAATTTGGACATTGTCAAAATCAGAAATTTCTCAATCAAGTTGATAAAGGTTGTATTAATGTTGCTTTTCAGAGAGGGTTAAAAAAGTGATATTTTTCGAGATATTCCATCGAGATTATAGGTATCATTTTTCACTAAATAGGCTCTCAAACCTATGATTTCACTTAATTTATTTTATAATAATTGTTTTTGAGTTCTTTCGAAAAAACGTCTTTTTTCCATCCTGATTACAATCCCTTCCTATAATACGTATGCTAAAGTAAAACTTTTTTTTTACGACATTTTAAATCTATGAAATTATCTCTCTTGAAAGGGTAATTGTCTAACTTGGGAAATTTTAAATATTCACCCATTTCCCTTTGGCCAGATTTTAATCATTATATTTAGCTCGTAACATAAAAGGGATAAAACTTGTTTTATCTCAGACTTGATTATTTTCCTTGATTCGCCGTGCAGCTGCGATGGCGGCGAACTCTTGGATGTTCTCACAAGGCAAATGTATTTCACCGAGTCGGAGTTGGCTGGCTATATACGACAATTACTCTGGTCGTTGGAACATATGCATCATCAGAATCTGGCCCACTTGAGTTTGACGCCCGGCGACCTTTTGCTCGCCCACCCTGGCGGCGATGATCTTAAACTTGTGGACTTTGGCTTGTGTAGGCGGATAACAGCCGGCAAACTTGCCTCCTTGGATTACGGTAAGTTTCATCTTTTAACGATAATCCTCCTCTCTTCAAACTTTTTCAAAGTACAATTTCGCTTTTATTGCAAAACTTTAAAATATATATATACCTATATAAAAAAAAAATAAGAATTTTTTTAAGGAAATAAAGAATTGATATTAAAATATTTTATACAAACGAATAGAATCCATGTTGAACATTTTTTTCATTGAAATTATTATAGATTAGGGGCCACCCATAAATTACACTTATTTCAAGATTTTTAGACCCCCTCCTCCTGTATCACATTCTGTCACATTTTCATTGAGCTCCCCTTGTATTGTGACGTCACAGTGTCCCTTTTATCTTAATATATATAAAAAGAGAAGGTGATGTTTCATCTATCAACGCACAGCCTAAACCGGTTGACTTAGAACAGCGGTGCCCAACCTACGGCCCGCGGGCCGGATCCGGCCCGCGAAGAGGCTCAATCCGGCCCGCGAGCCAGTTGACACTAAATATGTATTTTTTGTAAAATATCTAAAAAAATTATAAATCATATTGATAATTAAAATCAAAAATTTCTACATTTTTTATGTACCTACATCAATATTTTTAGTGTCACTGACAATCTTGTAAAAATATAGTTCAAATTGCGCCGCGGTCTTGTTATCGGATCATTTGACGTTTATTTAAATGCGAGGACAAATTAGACAAGTACAGAAATTTTATTTTAAAATATTTACTTATCGATAAATTAAATAATTATTATTTAATTTATTGTTTTTTAATATATTATTTAATAATATATTTAAAAAATATATATTTATTATTAAAATTCAACTAGAATTAATAGAATTACAATGCTAAACGCCATTACAAGATCTTTTTCCCGAGAAATCTTTACCAGATTTTTTTTGGAATGAAAATGACGACGGCGTTTGCAAGTACATATATTTGTGAACAAACATTTTCTACTTTAAAAAGAGCTAAACCAGCGTCTCGCGCCCGGCTTTCAGATGATCACCTTCATTCCATATTAAGGAGAAACGTTACCCAACTTGAACCAAATATTCAAAAATTAGTTTCTGAAAAGCAACATCAGACTTCACATTAATAAATCGTGACTACAGATTTTGTCTTTTTTTTAATCTTAAGCCAAATTTATGATTTCGTTTAATTCAGGTATCAGCAATCTTTTAAATATATTCAAATTACAAGTTAATTGAAAAAACAACTAGATATCTTAATAATATCCTAATAAAAAGGATTGTATATTTTAGTCGGACCATTAATTTAAAAACGCAATATTTTCATTAAATTTACAAATATTTTGAAAAAAAAGTGAATCAGCACAAAAATATTCTTTTTTTTTTAAGGAATTTGGTGTTGGTACTTGGTGAAACATTTTTTAAAATTATTGGATAAAAATACTTGGTAGGTTTCACATTATGAAACCTGGTATTTTTGTCAATAATATTACAAAAATATTCATGGATTCATTGAAAATGTTGCGTTTTTTTAATTAAAGGTGCCTCTAAGATATACAATTATAATGAATCCGGCCCGCGAGATCGTGTGTCATGTTGAATCCGGTCCGCGGACAAAAAAGGGTTGGGCACCACTGACTTAGAAAGATGAAATTTGGAGTGTATATTCTTTCAACGATTTATGGGTGTGCTAAGAAGGGATTTTTTGAAATTCGAGCCCCAAAGGGCGGAAAGGGCCACAAAGTGTTTTTTCATAGTTTTTAAAGATCTCTTAAACCAGAAAAGATATCTATATGGGCTTAGTTTAGAATGGTGAAGCATTGAAATACAAAAAACCAATTTGAGTAATTTGCTATATTTGTTCGAATTGAAAGTGAGGAAACGTTTACGTATTAAACTTTATTTCAAATTTCTAGTTAGTAGCTCTACTAGTACCGGACAAATAATTATGAAAACTTGATATTATTTTTTAATTTTTAAAAATCACTTCTTATCAAGAATTTACGTTTTAAAAGTAATTTTATACATATATAATTCAAGTTATTAGCGCCACTACTTAGAGGGAATTCGGGATTTATTTTCATATAATTTTTTATAAACTGATTAAAGCTTTGGTGGTTTTATAATTTATTACATTTGTTTGATAATGCACATATTGTAGTTATAAATTTATTATTTATTAACAAACAAACATTCACAAAACTAATACACAACGTTTCGATCACAGATGAAATTATTATTTTAAACTACTTATAATTTAATGAAATATAATGAGTGTCCCAAAATTATACCTAAGGCCTGCTTATAATAGAAAATACCAAAACAAGTATTTGTTATTATTTTTAATTTAATTTTATTTTAACAAACCTTTATCCAAAAATCGCGGTTTTGGTCCTAGATCAAAGTACATTTTTAATTACCCGATACGATCCATTCACTGGATGATTCGAAAATTGTTTCAAAATTTTTCTATTATTTTTTTTTTGTATATACAATAATAATTTTCCAAAGTTAAATTGCGCAGACATGTGTAATTATTTAGGTAATTAAGAAAATGTAATAATCATAAGATATAAGCTTATATTTTACTCGGCACGCCCAGTAGGCCAGGCTAGAGCTTAGTATTGAATTCAAGCAGAAATTTTTAATTTTTTTTTCATTATGTTTAAAAATATATGAAACGTGAAAAAATGATCTTTTTTCTTTCTGTGTGTCTAGATTCAGATACCCATAATAAGTAAAAAACGAAAAGATTAGAAATTTCATTTTTTGATGATTTTATTGAGATTTCGTTACGTTTCTATTGTATAAAACAGTCGAACTGGTGTGTTTTGAATTACTATATAATAAATTCTGTACAAAAATAAATATTTTATTTTTTGAATAAATTCCAATTTAGGAAAATAAACGGTAGAATTTAGTTTGAAAAAAATGTCATTGAAAAAGTGGTAATTAATTAATCCTTGTATAAAAGAAATGGGGTTAAAATTTTTATTAATTCACTTAAACTGTAAACAGTGTACCTAGTCTTAAAAACTTTTCACTTTTTCCCCAAATTTGTGATTTAAATTATTAAATTTTATAAAAATCACACATCATTACTTATAACTATTAATTGAACACAACAATAAATAATACGATATTTCGCTCGCTTATTCTGCTAATGACCAATGATATGTGATTTTATTAAAAATCTAGCGTGAAATTAAAATATAAATGTAGAATTGTTTATTGTACAGTAAAACCTCATTTATCTGGCCCTCATTTATCCGGACCTTCGGATTATCCAGATCGGATTTGTAGACATTTTTATTTGAATAAATATTAACATAGATAATAATTTTTAACTCTCATAGCAAGAATTTAATTATAATTTCACGAATTTTTTTAATAATTCTATGTAATTTTGATATAAACATGTTTTTTTTAATCGTGATGAATTCAAATTCGCTTATTTGAGAATTTGTTTTGTTTTTATTACCCATATATCAGGATTATTCGCTTTGCCTTTGGTCCCGGTTAGTCCGGATAAACGAGGTTGTACTGTATTTAAATTTTTTAGAAGATGGGTGTGCTAATTCAGTGATCATTTGAAAAATTTATGGAGAGCGTACCGAGTCTTGAAAAAGTTTTCACTTATTCTTCTAATTTAGACTTAATACTATATATAATAGCCTAGATTAATTTGCAACAACGCTCAGCGAATGCTGCCGACAGGGAGCGCTGATGCCGTCGGTATATTTGCGGCAAATTTGAAATATAATTGTAATTTTAACTCGAGTTTTGAAATGAAAGACTCAATTGATTTTAAATTAAGAAACATTAAATATATTGATAATTATTCCTCCCCCCCCCCTCACCACTCAAAAATTAAATATACCCTATTGGAAATCGTAGAAGAATTTTATTTCATTGATATTACGAACATATTGAATTTATCTATTTCACTAAACTTTTTTTTTAATCTTTGTCAAAGAAAAAAAAAGGATCGAATTTGTTTTTCAATCAAATGAATCAATCCGAGAGCATAGAGCATGGATGGGGCTTCTTAAATCAAATTCTCTGAATTAATTTTATTAGAAAGTCAAAGCGAGTTCGAATCTCTTCTTTTTCCTTTTACTGGATCTATTCCAAGACAGAGAGAGCAAAGATTTTCAACTCTTGAGATTAAATTAAAATATTTTGCAAATAAAACAAATACAAAAAAAAGTAAGCAAGCATCTGGAGAATAAATTTCTAGATATATAGCTTAGATTAGAACACCTAATACATTTTTAATAGATATTATTTAATAAATATACTTGTTCATTCCTTAATAAATATTTGAGGGAATCCATTAGAATGATTTAAGAAAATGAATTTATAAAATCTTAAAGGGTTTTAATAAAGTAATCTAAAAAAAGGGTTCGTTAATTTATTATAAAGATAATTTTTGAAATTTTCATTTCTAATTGGTTTTATTTATTTATCTATACCAGAGGTGGCCACAACCTGGCTCGCGAGCCGCATGCGGCTCTTCGGTCAATCTCGTGCGGCTCTTGATCCCTCTTGAATAATACTGATTTTAAAAATTACAGGGTGTGGCATAAAGTACTACCACATTTTGAAGAGATATAAAAAAATGAAAAAATTTAACTAGAAAAAACTGAATATATTTTTGAAAAGAACATAAAATGAATTTTTTTTTAATGTATTTTAAACATTATATCAGACGAAAAAAAAAGGGAGGGGGGTCAAAAATGAAAATTCTAGCCCTTTTGACCAAACTCAACCAAATTTTGTATTTTCTGTGGACCCTCAGAGGGCTAGAAATGCAAAAACTTACCACCCAAAATAGGGGGAAGGTCAAAAATGAAAATTCTAGCCCTTTCGATCAAACTATCTATACAAAATTTGGTTAGTTTTTGCAATTTCTAGCCTTCTGGGGATCCACAGAATATGTATACAAAATTTGAGTTTGGTCAAAAGGGCTAGAATTTTTTTACTCCCCCCCCCCCCCCCATTTTTTTGTCTCATAATGTTCAAAATACATTTTAAAAAAATCATTTATTTTCTTTTCAAAAATATATTTTAGTTTTTTCTAGCTAAATTTTTTCATTTTTTATATCTTTTCAAAATGTGGTAAATCTTTATGTCCCACCCTGTATAATAATTAAATTAAAGAAATAATAATACAAAAATTAAATTAATTTGTGTAATTTGTAATGTTATAAGTAGCGCAAAAAATAAATTTTACTTCATTTATATTTTTTTTATTCTTTTTTTTATTTAATAAACTATTAATTAATCTCCAAACAATGTGGCTTGCTTTGAAACAGTTTTACAAATTTGCGGCTCCCAAAGTTAATGTTAGTGGCCACCCCTGATCTATACATATGGGGAATTCCACGCCAAATCGGACGGTTTGAAAAATTATGATTTTTGATTTTCTTAATTTTCTAACATTTTTTAGTATCCATCAAAAAACGCTTTCTGGTAAATTTTGAAATTTTTTTGACCATCGGTTTAAAAAATATCGAATTTCGGTTTATCGCTCATAACTTTTTCAAAAATGGTTCAAGTTCAATTTTTTTTTTTTTGAAATTTTTGTTTTTTTACATACTTTTTAGAAAAAATACAAAAAAGTGTTTTTATATGTGATTTTTGAGTTAGAAAATTTTAATTTTGTTTTTGAAACTGTATGTACTGTTCTACTCTTCGATTTTTTTGATATTTTTTTATTTTAAACTTCTATTCATTCTACAAATTTTAAGACCGGGTTAATAGTAGGCATATGATAATTACTATTTTTTTTCGATTTTTGAAAATTTCGACAAAAATTTTCATTCGCTATTAACTATTATTAAAAACACTTTTTGGTTTTGAGTTCTCTTTTTTATTTATTTTGAATTGATTTTTATCGTTAACTGGTGTTTAAAATAAATAATTTGTATTTTAGTTTGTTGAAAGAAAATCAAAATCAAAAATCAAAAAAAAAAATAGTAATTATCATAGGCCTACAATCAACACGCTCTTAAAATTTGTAGAATTAATAGAAGTAGAAGAAGGAGTACATAGAGTTTCAAAAACAAGATTAAAATTTTCAAACTTAAAAATCGCATATAAAATCACTTTAAATATTTTTATTGTATTTTTTTTCCTAAAAATTATGTAAATAAAAACAAAAATTTGAATTTCGTCCATTTTTGAAGAAGTTATGAGCGGAAAACCGAAATTTGATATCTTTTAAAACGGTGATCAAAAATGAAAATTCTATCCTTTTCGACCAAACTCAACCAAATTTTGTATACATATTTCGCCCAGAAGGATATCAATGCAAAAATAACCACCTAAATAGGGAAGAGGGTCAGAAATTAAAATTCTAGCCCTTTCAACCAAACTAATATGTATACAGAATTTGGCCAGTTTTTTGCATTTCTTGCCTTCTGAGAGTCCACAGAATATGTATACAAAATTTGGTTGAGCTTGTTCAAAAGGACTAGAATTTTCATTTTTTACCCTCACCCTATTTTGGCTGGCTAGTTTTTGCATTTCTAGCCTTTTGGAGGCCCACAAAATATGTATATAAAATTTGGTTGAGTTTGGTTGAAAGGACTAGAATTTTAATTTTTGAACCCCCCCCCCCCTTTTTTTTTGTCTGGTAATGTGTAAAACACATTAAAAAAAAATTATTTTATGTTCTTTTCAAAAATATATTCAGTTTTTTTCTAGTTAAATTTTTTCATTTTTTATACCTCTCCAAAATGTGGTAGATCTTTATGCCTCACCTTGTATATAAACTAAAATGAAATATTCAAAGTTCAAAATAATTTTGATTAGTTTATTTTTCAGGTCAAAATTACTAATTGATTGTTTTGTTTCCACAGGTATGCCTGAATTCGTTTCCCCTGAGATTGCGAATAAAGATGGAGTTAGCACATCGGCGGATATGTGGTCCGTGGGTGTCATCACGTACCTTTTGCTAAGCGGATATTCACCCTTCCGGGGTGCGAACGATCGTGAAACCCTCACACGGGTTAGAGAAGGCAAAACTACATTCACTTGAACAACCCTTTTATTTTCCTCCCTTCATTTTAATTGAAAATGAAACTTTAATTTAATTCCCTTTCTTCTACTTGAATTAAATTAATCTTCAAATTTTCTCTTCTTTATTGAACTATTCTTTTACTAATTATTTATTATTCTTTCAATCAATTAATTATCCAAATTTCTAAAAAAATAAACCTTCGAGTGTTTTACAATTTTGCAATCACCTCCTAAAAATAATTTCTTTTATAAACATAAAAACTTTATGGATTCTTGAGAAAAATTCTACTTTATGGCGAAGCATTGTTTGTAATCGAAGGTTGGTATATATATATAAAAAAATTGCTTTGTATTTTCGAAATACCTATCTCAAAAATGGTTAAATCTATTTTAATAAAAAACATGAACCAATCCATGATGTTTCGGTCTACAATAAAATCTTTTATAAATAACATCGAAAAATTGATATTTCTCAAGAAATATATTAATCATTTTATCACATGGCTATAGCATTAAATTAATCTTGAATATAATCAATAAACAAATAAATAAATAAACATTATAACTTAACCAAGCTTTCGATTATTATTTAACATCTATTGGTGTTGTTATCGTCCATGTTGAAAATATTTCTTATTGGGTACTTGACTTGAAATAAATTTTTAAACTTAATCTCCTCGTAATAAATAATATACATAGAGGAGGTTAAGTTTAAAAATAGCCTGAGGAAGCATAAAAATATACTGCGAAACGTAGCAACATTTTAAAAATTTAACTTCCAATTTATTTCAAGTCCAAGTACCCAATAACCAGCCACATAAGAAAAATTATTTAAAATTTTAAAGGTTGTACCTAATAACAATGCCTAGGGAAAGATTTTTTTACTTTAATTTTTTAATTCTAAAATATTCTCAATTTTTTTCTTTATAAATTTTGTTATACAACCTTGAAAATGTTCATAAAATAAGCAAAAGCTTTGTTTAATTATAAAGTTTTTCATCAAGAGAAATCACTGAGATTCTCCTCTCCGTTATTTGTTTGAGACTATAATTTCTAAGATTTGACCTACATCATAATTAGAAAAATATTTTATCTGTTATTTCTCATGAACTTGATTATCCGACTGGATATAGAACCATTCGTTTGGTTGTCAATCAGATGATAACCTCATTGATTTCTCTATAAATGATAGATAAGTATCAACAACTCTCCTACTCTCATCAAAACAACTTCTCAATTATAAACTTTTTATTTTTATTTTTTGACCATATTATTGAAAATATTTTATTGGTATTAAAATAACATAAAAATCAAAGAGAAATAAATATATTTTTGGTGTTAAATAAAAGGCTTTTTAATTTTAAATGGAACATCAGTGTGCTAATTGACTTATCAGTTAAAGCATCAAAAAGAAATCAAAAATGGTTATTGGTATCTAGAGTTTTTTGAGGGCAGAATTAAAAATTACGAAATGAAATATCTCTCTGGTTCTGTGTTCGAATTTTGAAGGCTGAGCAAATACGGTGATTTTTGGGCGAGGTCCACTGAAGAAGGAATAATGTAAAAATTTTCGAAATATTTGGATAAATTAAAAAACTGCTGAAAAATAAGCCTTTTATTTAACACCAAAAATATATTTGGATAAATTAAAAAACCACCATTAAAAATTAAAAAAACTGCTTAAAAATAAACCTTTTATTTAACACCAAAAAAATATTTGAATAAATTAAAAAACCACCAGGAGGGGTCGGTAGAGCAATCGGTTAAATCACCAACTTTTCTAATACGATTAGGAGGACATCAAACTAGACTTCATTAGTTCGATCCCAGCAAGAAGCAAAGTGAATTTATTTGAAAATAATAAAAAACCGGCCCCTCGGCTCCAGAAACTGACAATCTCTGGTTCTACAAAACCTCGCGCATGCGCAGGACAAAATTTCGTAACAAGCGACCATGAATCGTGAGAGCCAAAACAAGATTACCCCCAGGTGGTAACCAATCCACCCACCCTCGAGTGGCAACCGGGCATTCAGATTCTGGGGGACCAGGATCATTACGAAATCAAGGAAGAAACAATGGAAGAATATCGCCAAAAATCCATACATACCTGGGCACCTTTAACATCAACACATTCATCCGGCCAGGAAAATTACATAGCCTGACCATGGAAGTCGATAACACTTTCCGAAAAAAGATAGAGGCGTGGAAGGCCAACCAGAAAGAGACATCAAGCTTTGCGTGATCCAAACGCAACAAAAAAAAAAAAACATTTAAAATTAAAAAACTGCTGAAAAATAAGCCTTTTTTATTTAACATCAAAAATATATTTGGATAAATTAAAAAACCACCATTTAAAATTAAAAAACTGCTGAAAAATAAGACTTTTATTTAACACCTATAAGAATCCTGAGCAACACCGTGAATTAAAATTTATTTTTGTTGAGTCAAAATAAATGTAAGCAAATTAAATGTTCTTCGAAACCTTTACTAAAATCCAGTAGGTCTGCTGATAATATCTGACTCGTCCCTGCTTCCTTCACTGATTTATTAAATTATTTGATTCACGCTCTTTTCACAGAATATTTAGATTTCCCCAAACGATTAGCAAACATTCTAATGATAACATTAATTAAGAATTTAATTATATAAATGGAAATTTTTCAACACACAGCGAATAATGATCTTTTCTCTCTCTCTCTTTATTTTATATTTTAAATTTCAAATGAAAACATTTAACTTAAAATTCAATGTGCTTTCCATTTCAATTTAATTGTCCGTTCTCTATTGCTTTGTTTCCAGGCAAATATGAGCTTCGTGACGACTGGTTTGCCGGCGTGTCAGCTGAGGCTCGCGATTTCATCTCGAAATTAATGGTTTATCAAGCCGAGGGTCGAATGGACGTGCGCACTGCATTACAACATCCCTGGCTTAACTTTGCTGATAAGATGCCACAGGGAGAACGGCAAATTCCAACCGACAGGCTTAAACAATATTATTCCGAGCTCAAGTAAGAATCACTTTATTCTAATGTACCTACCTATAATAATGAAATAATCTATTTTCGAAAAATAGACACTAAATGCAACGATATTATTGTTCCGAATTCTTGGTCGAAAACAATTTACTGTGTCTTAAACATACCACGTGACTTTTATCATAATCCTATCCGGGGAATTTGTAAAGTAGCATAAGATAGAGCGGTTGCAAACCTGTCGCTCGCGGTCTACCGGTAGCTCGCGACAATCTTTGGTAAATATTGAAAAAAAGTTATAAGTAAAAATTAAAAAAATATTTAATAAGGAATGTTTATTCTAAAATACTTACATAAAAATAAATATATTATAACTAAAATTATAAGGAGTCAGATTGGCCGATTGGTTAAAGTTAATGAACAAGCCTTCTAATCAAGCTTGCGCGGGTTCAAGCCCGACTCGCTGCAAATATTTGACCGGCTAGAATCTGATTCCTTAAGGAGAAGGCAATGGGAAACCACCCCTGTGAAAAATTTACAATGGAGAGTATCCTCTCCATAGTAGGTAATCGCCGACGCTCGGAATCGAGTATGGCAGTTAAAGAAGATAACTTTTTTAATTTTTATAGTTTTCATTCTTTTATAAGGAATTTTAAAAATCATTTAATTAATAGATATAAATTTTTTCAAATATTAATTCAAAATAGCGCAAAGTTATCCACGATATCTTATAGGAAAGCAAATGTCTAGTTTCTCATTAAACCTTTTCAAATTATTAAATTTATTATAAAATTCACATTTTAAATATTAAACACTTTTTATAGACTTAAAAATTATCGTTGAAATTATTATATTTTTGTGTACCAGTGGCTTACGGTCTATGGATTCAGTGAATGCGGTTCATCCCTAAAATTTCAAACGTTTAGAGTTTCATAATTATATAAGGTCGATTTTAAAATTTCAGGAGGATCTTTAAATTTTCAAATTATTATCCGTTATTTCAAATATTGCTATAAAAAAAAACACTTTTTGTTTTGAAAAGTATATTTGTTCTCGAAATGAAATAAAATTGTTGCATAGTTTCAAGGGGCAATTAAAATGAATGATTTTTCCTAAAAGGGTGCTGATAGAAGGTTTGAAGTCCCTGCCTGGTAGATATATTTTCCAGTTCATGCATTTCAAAGACAAGTCCAGACGAGTTTTGTTGGAATAAAAATTGTTCTCGTTGAGAAACTATTCAAATAGTAATAATACAAAAAAAAGGAATAAATAAAGATGATTCGGGAATTTCTGGACTAATCCATTTCAAAGAGCTCTTAATTATATAAGATCGGAAATATCTAAGAGTACCTACTATAGACAGTCATAGCTTGCTTATATCAATATAATTAGGAGAAATTTAAGATTTTCTTATAGGTCAGGCCGAATATTCATTGTGGAAGATGGCCGATTTCCATCTCAGTGAGTATAAAGATAAGAGTAAATAAATATTTTATTTAATATGGATTTACTATGAGTTAAGGATACTGGGTCACTTATTTCACATTAAAACTTCACATTACTCTTATCTTTATTAAAGATGTTTCACCTTGCACCAACACCACAATCTCTACTGATTATCAGGGAGTATAATTCAAAAGAATACCACCCAACCGAACGATCAATTCTGTTGTCTACATTGAACAATGCAGTTGAAGAAAAGCGGGCCGAATTGACAAATCGAAAAGGTGTTGTATTCCATCATGACAATGCAAGGCCACACACATCTTTGGTCACTCGGCAAAAATTATTGGAGCTTGGTTGGGATGTTTTGCCACATCCACCATATATGTAGTCCTGACCTTGCACCATCTGATTACTTTTTATTTCGATCTTTACAAAACTCCTTGAATGGTAAAAATTTCAATAATGATGATGATGTTAAATCGTACCTGATTCAGTTTTTTGCTAATAAAAACCAGAAGTTTTATCAACGTGGGATTATGATGCTGCCTGAAAGATGGCAAAAGGTCATTGATCAAAATGGGCAATACATTACAGAATAAAGTTATTTAGTTCCATGAAAAAATTGTCTTGGATTTTCTAAAAAAAAAAAATCCGCAATTACTTAGTTGCCAATCCAATCTAGTTGGGTCAAATCCGTAGTCAAAATGTGTCACCAGCTCTTGGACTAATATAATTTTAAAAGATTTAGTCAACTTTTGTGGTTGTACATATATATAAAATTGTATAAATAAGGTTATATAAGCAGTTAGTAAATTTTTTGTATCAAGTAGCTCACAGGATGGTTTTACTTCGAAACTAGCTCATGCACATATGGGGAGACCGCTGAGATTTGTTTTTATTTAACCACATGTTATAAATTAACAGTTCCTCAACAAACAAATAGATTTTCTTTCCTCCATTGGTATATATCTGCCACTAGATGTCAGGAGAGGATAATTCGCTAGAACATTACACGTAATTATTAATGCAATTGGATGTTGATGAAAGCAGTCCACGGTGGTTGTAAAAAATAAGACTATAGAGGTTTTATTATTTTACATTTATTTGTTAAACCGACGTTTCGAGATTTATTCTCTCCTTCTTCAGGGTAACAAAAAGTCAATGAAAGTAGTTCAAAAAATAGTTACTTTCTGTCTCCTTTGACAATGCCAAAAAACATTATAAAAATTCTTTTTCATCTCGAATAGAAAACAAAGTAACAAGCAATTTACAACCACCGTGGACTGCTTTCATCAACATCCAATTGCATATTTATACCAGTCCGTCTCCTAAAGAAAATCTCTATCAAGTAATTATTAATTCTTTAATTCTCGATGAGATGTGACTCCTATCGGGATTTTCGCCAATAGAAACTTGTTCACGCTAACATTAATATCGTTAGTAATGAAGCTGTTGAAGGTTTTATTTTTGTGATTAATTTGATTAAAATGTGAATTTTTAGTGAAATCACACATAATTTATTATAATTATTTATTGAACAAGAATAAATAATACAATACAACTTGGACGTTTCGACCGACTTATTCTGCAATCGTTCTAAATTATGAGCACCCACTCCGATTTTAGGTTAACTGAAAGTAGTTACCAAAAATTAGAGTGGGTGCTCATACTTGAGAACGATTGCAGAATAAGTCGATCGAAACTTCGTAGTTGTATTGTATTATTTGTTCTTGTTCAATAAATAATTATAAGTACCTGGCCACCATATTTTTGCTTCAGTTAAAAGCTATATATTAATATTATTTTTAATTCCCGGTCCGCGCCCCCACCCCCGAAACCCCACACCTCCTCACCTCGGAACCCCCACCACTGCACCCCTCAGATCCCCCCGCCCCCCACTGCACTCCCACAGCCACCCCTCACCTCTACCCCCATCCCCCGCCTCCACACCCAGGTTTTGCATTTCTAGCCTTCTAGTGGCCCACAGATTATGTTGTGTATATAGGTATATAAATAAATACCGTATAATTATTTTTTTAAATTAAATAACAATTTTTCGAGTTTGTGGGATTTAAAACTTTATTTATAATCAATTAAATTTATTAAACCAATTATTTTACATTAATTAATGTATACATTATATTTTTGCTTCGATTCCGGAGATTACTTCCACCATCGAGTGTCCTTATTCATCTTTAGTCCTTGTTTTTAATAAGAGGAAAAATCTAATTAGATAAAAAAACCTCTTTTCCGATAATTATTTCAATTCCATTATTCCCCAATCAAGTCGATTGGTTCTAATCAATCATCCTTCGATTTAATTATCTAATCATCAATCAATTAAATTGCCTAACTTTTAATATATATTTAAATTCGTAATGATATTTTTGTGAGATTTAAAATTAAAAAACCAATTATTTATTAAAAGGAAATTGAATAAAAATGTAAATATACATTTTTATCGAGACAACCACCTGTAATTATTTCAATTAACAAATAACCCATCAAAAACAACTTAGCCGGTGATGAGACCTTGACAGATCGAATTGCCAACACAGATAGCCTCTAACCAGTGAATTTCATCCAAATCGTTAGAGCCGTTTTTGAGAAACCAATTCTATATATATATATACAAGAATTGCTCGTTTAATATAATAAGATTAAATATGTGTGATTTTACTAAAAATTTAAATTTAAATTAATATGGTTATTTATTTACACAAAAGAAGAAATATCAATATATTAAATAAAAATTGTTTGATTATTTTTTTGAAAATAAATTTTTAACTGCATATACCTACCTATAATAAAAGTTAAACATGTAATAGTTAAATAAGTATATTTCCTGGAAGCAATTATTCGCTTAAATAGAGGCATTACCTACAATAAAAAATAGTATATTAATTTAAGGCATGAATATTTTACTCGAAAAATTCAATATAATTTCGTTTTTTGTATATACATAATATCCTAATTGATTTAAACAAAAGTTAAATTCAAAAGTTATTAAGATTTTAATCAGATTTGGCCATTAATTAAATAACCTGAAAACTCCGCCTCTCTCTATCCGCCTTCTTTGGTAATAGGAGGTTTATATAACTACCTCTTAAAACATGCAACTCTTTTAAGTTGAATGTTATTATTAAAAATTCACTTCTTATAGTTCTGAATGACGGAAGGATAGATGGATTGAGAGAGAGGAAACCAATCGACTTGATTGGGGAATAATGGAATTGAAATAATTATCGGAAAAGAGGTTTTTTATCTAATTAGATTTTTCCTCTTATTAAAAACAAGGACTAAAGATGAATAAGGACACTCGATGGTGGAGAAGTAATCTCCGGAATCGAAGCAAAAATACAATGTATACATTAATTAATGTAAAATAATTGGTTTAATAAAATGTATAGTTCTGAATAAAGAAAAGGTGAATTCGATGGGAGATTTGGGGATTGAACCAATCGACTTGATTGGGGAATAATGGAATTAAAATAATTATCGGAAAAGAGGTTTTTTTATCTAATTAGATTTTTCCTCTTATTAAGAACAAGGACTAAAGATGAATAAGGACACTCGATGGTGGAGAAGTAATCTCCGGAATCGAAGCAAAAAATACAATGTATACATTAATTAATGTAAAATAATTGGTTTAGTTCTGAATAAATATAATATTATTAATTCGTAACCAATAACTATCTTTAACGTTTTTTATCATTTTAAATAATTATTATAAACAAAAATTCTAATATCTTAGCTTTTCACTTTATCATGATGTTGACTAAGAGACACATGGTTCGATATCGTAGCAAAGGCCCCTGGTTCATTTAAAGATAAAGATATCAAAAAGAGTGACTCACTTAGTTTCTATAATACAAAAATATTTTTTCGGTGCATTTATCAAGAAAACTATTGGAAAAAATCATTATTTTTTACTTTTTACTTGACCATACAGGGTATGGTCAAGTATTGTAATCGTGCATGAAAAAAGTGGTTTTTTTTCCTTCTTTTTTTCGAAATATCTCAAAAACGGCTGAAACTATTTTGATTAAAAAAATTGATTGAAGCCATGGAATTTCGTTCTACAAAAAAGCCCTTATAAGTCTTCTTCTTCTTCTTCTTCTTATTGTTAGGCTAAAAGCCTGTTTACTCCAGAGCGTCTTTCCATCGTTTTCTTGGACGGCCCCGTCTTCTTTTCCCGGTAGGGATGTTGTCATGTACCTTCCTCACCAGCCGGTCTTCGTTCATTCGCAATACTTGTGCACTCCTTTCTGATCTTCTCCTTTGGACCCATACGTTTTGTATATTGCACTTTTCCCTAATATCTTCATTTTTGACCCTGTCCATCCTTCCCTTTTCTTGTTTTAGCGGTGTCTGTTCTTGTTTCGGCCGCATATGTCAAAATGGTTGCACAACGGTCTTATAGATGCGAACTTTTGCTTCCGTTCCCAGAAACTTGTTTGACCAAACCGTTTCATTCAGGCATCCTGATATTTTGGACGCCTTAATAGATTGGAGCCTGACTTCCTCGCTAACACTTTCGGAGCTGGTAATTTGAATGCCGAGATAATTGAAGGATGACACTTGTTCTACTATGGTGTTATAAAGTTGTAGCTTACAGCGTACTGGTTCTCTCGCTATTGTGACAGTTTTCGTCTTTTTCGAGGATATCTTGAGTTGGAATTTTTCGCAGGAAAGTGCAAATTTATGTAAGAGTCGTTGGAGGTCGTTTTCGCTTTCCGCATCAAGAGCCGCGTCGTCTGCGTAGCACACAATATTGACATTCTCATCTCCCATTGAGTAGCCTTGGACATAAATTCCAAGGCTTTTTCAGCTAATTGCCTCACAACAAATACAGCATCGATGCAAGAACGCCCGCGTCTAAATCCCTGTTGTTCATCTTCTGAGATTTATTATTTTAGTAAGTTTCTTTGCAATAATAGACGTGGTGAGCTTTAGATGGGTATTGAGCAAGTTGATACCTCTGTAGTTTTCAGGGTTTTCCTTTTCTCCTTTTTAAAAATTGGAATAACTATATTAGTTTTCCATTCTTCTGGTATCTTACATAGGGTGAATATTTGTTTTAATAATAAGATGATTTCTTTCCATAAATTAGGACCACCATATTTGATCATCTCATTAGTTATACCATCTTCGCCTGGAGTTTTGCGATTTTTTAATTTCTGGATTGATTCTATAATTTCTATTTCTTTTAATTCTGGCTGAGGTATACTACTTTCAAAATTTCTTGGTTCCTCCGTTGTTCCGCCATAGAGAAGTCTAAAGTAGTCAATCCACTTATCTTTATCTATATTATTGTTAATGGAAATATATTCTAAGGTTTCCTTCTTCTGGTTTCCCCAAATTCTTTTTTGCTGACCATAAAAATCTCTTTCTAAGTTTTTTGTATATCCCTCCCAGAAGTCACGTTTTATTTGACTTATCTTTAGATTGACCTCATTTCTTTTACCTTTATAAATATTATAGGACTCTGGTGTTCTGGTGCTTTTGAATTGAATGAAGGCCTTTCTCTTATATTTTGCAAGCGTTGCTATTTCTTCACTGAACCACGGTGTTTTCCTATCCGTTTGCGGTGGGATCTTGATCATTCTTGTGCCTAAGGCCTCTTTTCCGGCGTTCATGATATTTGTTTTAAGTTTGTGCCAATTGTCGTTCACGTCATTTTCTTGATCTAAATGATTTCCATGTATAATTGCTTCTAATCGGGTTTTATATAGAAGTTTTATACTTTCATCTTGTAGGAGTTCCTTATTTAGACGTGCCTCGACGATGAATACCCTTTTTCTATTTTTCTGGACGAGAAGGCGTAATTTGCACAATACCATATTGTGGTCGCTGCCAATATCCGCAGAGTTACTGTTCTCACGTCCAGTATTTGAGAAGGATGAATTTTCTTGTTAGATACAACATATAGATTGTCTATAGTCGAATTTTGACCTCTGGTGTTCTGCCATGTAATTTTATATTGCATTTTGTTCTGAAAAAGGGGTTCATGGCCAGGCTAGCAACCTACCATGATAAAAGGAACACTTGCTCCAAGAACCAGAAAGATGCCTTTATTAGTGAACACCAAAAAATTAATTTTTCGAAATAATAATTGTTTTGTCAAAATGTCTGTTAGTCTGTCTGGTGGTCTGGTTGTTAGTCCGTGCGTTACCAAATTTTTGTTGACGAGCTAGCTCAAAAACTAGTTTGAATATCGAAACCAAATTTCACACGTAGTTTTAGTCCATTGAGATTAAGAGCTGATTATATTTTGGTGCATATCGACCCTAAATTAAGGGGGCTGGAGGGGGGGGGGGTTAAAAATGAAAAATCTAGGCCATTTGAGCAAACTAAACCAAATTTTTTATACATAATTAGTGAGACCCCAGAAGTCTAAAAATGCAAAAACTAACAGCCCGAAATGGGGGGGGTGCGTAAGGTTAAAAAATAAATTTTTTTGCCATTTACCAAACTCAACCAAATTTTGTATACATAATCAGTGGGACCCCAGAAGTCTAAAAATGAAAAAACTAACCGTCCAAAATGGGGATGGGGGGGGGTGTCTAAAAATCAAAATCTTGGCCATTTATAAAACTCAAACAAATTTTGTATACATAATCAGTGGGCCCCCAGGAGTCTAAAAATGCAAAAACTAACCCTAGATGATTATAAATAATTTGATTAAATATTAAATATAAGTGAGGGGCCAGGTTGTATGGTAAAGTCAAGTGGGTGGCCACATCAGAAGACGTCAGCTTATTTTTTTTAAAAAAGATGTTAATATTTATTTTGTGAATCCACTTTTCGATATCTTTACTTAACGACGTTCCCTAATAAATCGATTTTCTTGTAATCCTTTTAAAACTTTGACTACACATAATTATAAGTGTTCTTTATACGTAGAATTTTTTTCAATAGTCTTTGCGGCACTAAATTTGTAAATATTGACCTTTGAAATTTTCATATTTAACACACGAACCCTATCCCGATTGATGTTAATGCAACTGTTTCATTAAATAACAATCGTAATTTTATTGAAATTATTTTGAAAAAATGAAAATCATTAACTGAAGATATAACAAATATTTTTCTATTAAAATAATTGTATCAAGCGGTATTTGTTTTATATGACAAACCTTAAAAGTTGGGTACTTTTGATGGTTTTCGTTTTTTCTCTCATGGCATGGCAAGTGAGAGATGGCGACTTGGCAACATCGCGCTAAAATCCCTCATTTTTCTACATCAAAAAACTTCTGCAGCTGGTGCATTTAAGATTTTTAGCTAATTCTCTCAACCTAACTATACTGTTCTCATCTGGAATTTCGCATTGAGCTGTTTCATGAAGTGTTTTTTTTTATTCTTTGTCTTTTAGCGCCAGTAAGAATGCAATGTTGCCAGATCCGAGAAACGAGGCAGTGAAAATATTTTTGCCTTACTGCGCATGTTGAGAGTAGAGAAAAGAGTGAACTGCATCTGAGCTATATTAGGGAACGTCCTTAATAATCTTAATAAACTATTGAAAATAATATTATTTTTGATTATTGGTTTTTTAGTTAATATGCTGAAAAATATTAAAAACAAAAAACATTTTAATTACTACATTAGTTTAATTTTTAGCATAAAATATAGATGAAGACACTCTAGTGAAAATAATTATTTTTGATAATTGGGATTATTTTTTCGTTAATTCGCCGAAAAATTCTATCATTAAAAAAAGCAATTTGTTATCTCTATTAGTTTATTTTTTAACATAGAATACAAGTGAAGGCACTTCGACAACTTTACCTTAAAAACTTTTTAAAATTTATTTTTTATTATCTCTATTTTTTCGTTAATTCACCGAAAAATACTATTAAGTATAAAAAAAAGCATGGCGATGTCTATATTAGTTTTTATTTGATCATAAAAAAATAGTTGTGGAACCATACTTAAAACATCTTTACATAAAAAAATCTCAAAAATTATTATTTTTGATTATTTGTCTATTTTTTCTTTGATATAACAAAGAATATTACCTTTAAAAATTAGCAAGTCGATTTATCTCTATCACTATTAAAAATAATCACTTTTGATTATTGGTATATTCGTTTTTTTTTATGATAATGATAAGAGAAGGAGTTACAGCAAAAAGGTGCAACCCCTAAAGGCCTGGGTTGGCCCCTCCATCGTGAAAAGGAGAAGAAAGAATTTTATGGGTTGGGCGGGGGTCGAAGGTATCTATGGATACGGTCTTAAATAGCTGAAGGTTTTAAGTCGCGGGAGCCAGGGAGTCGAGTGAGTTGGTTAGTTAGTCTTTCGTTAATAGCCCTCAGAATATTAAAAAAAATCATGTCAATGTCTATTATAAGTATGTAATTAATTGTTTATCATATTAAATAGGTGGAGGCTCACTTCTACACTTTTACTTAAAAAACTATTAAAAATAATTATGTTTTATAAATGGTATTCCTATATTTTTAATCCATCGAAGAATATTATCTATCATTTAAAATGCAATTCAATATCTCCTAAAAAACTATTGAAAATAATTATTTTTTATTATTGGTCTATTTTTTTCGTTAATCGGCCGAAGAATAGTAGAAATAAAAAAAGCATATCAATAACTACAGGGTGGGACCCGGTCACTTCCTTATTTAAAAAAATCACAGGTAACACAAAATTTATTGGCATCGATTTAATTATTTTTTCTGTATACAGGGATACGTAGTTTTATTTCATTAGGTTTTAAAACGACATCTCGTAGATGGCCACAGTCCTCGCCAATACACTGAGATAGCCGAATTTTGAAATTTCTGTCCACTTTTTTAGTATATCTGTGCCTATGTCGGTCATAGCAGCACGAATATTGTCCTTCAACTGACCTTAGACGATTAGTGTAAACTAAAGATTTAAAGTAGCCCCACAGTCACAGGAAGCTAAATCTTGCGATCGCGCTGGACACTAAAGATCGCCCTTAAGAGAGATCGGCCGTTCGGGGAAATGTTCCCGAAAGAGATTCATGGAAGTTCGTGTCGTGTGATCCTTGGCGCCATCCTCTTGGAACCACACATCTCCCACATCCATTTCTTCAAGTTTGGGTAGAAAAAACTTCTCAATCAAAAAAGTGGACAGAAATTTCAAAACTAGGCTATCTCAGTGTATTGACGAGGACTGTGGCCATCTACGAGATGTCGTTTTTAAAATCTAATGAAATAAAACTTTAAATGTACCCCTGTATACAGAAAAAAGAATTAAATCGATACTGCCAATACTTTTTATGTTATGATTTTTTCAAATAAGGAATTTATTTTTATCATAGAAAATAAATCGATTCTCTTCGATACCTTTACTCAAATGAGATTAGATTAAAATTGATAGGAATAAATGATTAAATTTTTTATTAGGCATCTATTATATTTAGGTTAAGTTATTTAAATAACATGTTATATGAATTTGTGGGAGATTCGCCGTAGAAACGCAACTTTGACTGGGTTTTTCAAGATTCACTTTCTGCTCACTTCGTCGTCACTACCCTAGTTTTAATTAACTTGCTTTTTTCTTCATCAGACGGGTTCTAAAAACCTCTTGGGGTTAAATAGCAACATTGGTAAAATTCCTCTCAAAATTTTTATATAAATTCGAAGAAAAAATTACTTATTTTATTCAAACGTTTTTCATTCTAATTTTTTTTAACATTATTTGAATTCTCTTTCCATTTATTATAATATTTTTTCTCCCTTAGATTATTATTAGATATTATTTGATGATATTATTCTAAGCGAAGATAAACAAAAAGGAAATTTACGCTTGGTGAAATGTTGAAAAAAGTAAAGACAAACATATGATTTTTTTTTAATGCTCCCATTTTTATATCAAACTAGAAATTTTCGGTATAAATCTCGTCTCTACTCTTATTGAAAAAATTTCTTTTACATAATATATATATATTTCTACTACCTATATACTTGTAGTTTTATATTTATTTTCTTAATATCTCTGTTTTCTCTTAATTTATCTCTTATTTCTCTACTCTACTTTTTTTTCCCTTAATCTTAGTTTACTTTTATTTAAGAGAGAAAGATAATGAGAAAACTTAAAGCTGCCTTTTTTATATATACTTATTTTTATAATAGAAATTATACAAACAAGATTGTTTTTCTAATTTACTGGAATTTATAAATTATTATTATTATTATTTTTAATGAGGAAAATGAACAAGATGCAATTTTTACATGAATTATAACATCATTAAATTTTCATAATTTAAGATGACTTTAAATTTAAAAAGCTCTTTATTTGGACTATTCTTTTTATAATATTCATATATAATAGACTAGAAAGATTTAAAACAATGCTAGGGAGATTACTTAAAAAAAAATAACCCGATACATGACCCAGATTAAAACTGAAGTCTCACAATTCTAGGGCAAGTACTTTCAACACTACACAAACCAGCACTTATATTTTAAACGTGTTTGAAATATCTATACACCAGGCAAATTAAGATTTTAACAGTGACCCTGTAAGTAGGGATTGCATTCGAGCATAGTGAGATCTCGCAATTCCGAATGCGAATCCGCAAAGTCGTGATTAACTAACGAACAGACGGCACTTTTGAGGTTTCGGATCATGTCCTGTCATTAGAAATGCTAGATATCTATAAATCTAAGAGTTTCAACAAAAAAGTGGTCCAAATAAATGTTAAAGTTAAGAAAATTTCCTAAGGAATGAGATACTAATCAAGTTTTGAGAATGAGCCCTTTTCATTTTATAAAGGAAAAAACAGAGATTTTTTTACAAAAAATTGCAGTTTTTCTAAACTTCAACATCATTGCGGTTCGAGATACCATTATCCAATTAAGATGAAACTTTGCCAATCTCATTTTCTAGCCAATTTGAAACGTGGGGTCCACACAAAGATACGGTTATGTATAGCCTTGTGCACCGTAATGCATATAAATATTGAATTTCAATTGCGAAATCATAAGAAAAGTCTTGCAATTTCGACGTAGAATACGTCTTTATTTACATATGGGCCACGAATAAGGAAAATTGAAGGTTTATCCAATTATATCCTTTGAGCGCTCGTGTAGTATTCTCAAGAAAAACTGAAAAAACCCTAAATGTGCTCATTTTGAGGCCCACAGCGCAAATTCCAAAACTTAGGGTGGTAATATTTGGGTATTCCAACAATAGAATCTTTATCGGAAGATAACCCTAGTAGCACAATGTTTCAAACTATATAGTAACTATATAGTGCCTTTTACAGATTTCGAGAATCTATATAGCCCCTTTATAGTTACTATGATAGTTTGAAACATTGTGCTACTAGGAAATTCTTGTAAATGCCCTTTTTTCACGAAATTTGTCTGGATTACTATTAAGCTTAAATTTTTTTATGTAGACTTTTAATTATTTTTATCGAGGTGGTATATTTATATTTATGTTATGTTATTTCTAAATATATTATTATTATATTAAATTTTCAGTTTTTTGGACTTAGGATTCAACGACGCCCGTGAACTGTAGGGTTTTGCATCTGAATAGAACATACTGTTTAACTTGGTTGCACCTTTAAAAAATAAAATTTTATACCTTCGTCAAGAGAAAATTTTTTCCAAAGGGTCCCTTTTACGACTATTTTTATATTATTATTTTTTTTTATGAATATAAAATTATACTCTCATCAATAAAAATGAAAAAATCTGTACTAGGTTAAAAAATAAATTTATTCTCTGAAGTCTAAATGATCTATCAACCTATTTTTTGTCTGATAGAAAAAATACTAAAAACCAAGTGGAATTGCCATCTGATACCATTGATGTAATAATGTTTTTTTTTTACTTTTTTCTAGAGATTGGTATTCGAACGCGAGTTGTCGTCTCTGGTTCCGTCGTCGTCCATTGAGTGGGGCTGACACTCATCCGTCCAAGATGGTTTACCCTCCAGGCACAAGATACACTCCAGAGCCAACCCCGCCGCCTCCACCGCTGGACAAAACACCCCGCGAACCAAGAACCTGGGAAGATCAAGTTCCATCTAGAGAGCCCTTGGACTACGAGATCGGAATCATCAAGTCGGAAAGCCAGTAAGTTTCTTCCTTCCTTCCTTTCGCAAATAATTAACACTCAACTACTCAAACAATTAATCCACAATTGAGTTATTTTATTAAAGAGAAAACGAAATTCATTTCTCTTTCAATTTTGATATTTAAGTATTAGAAATAGATACTTGAATTTTTTTGTAATTTTAACTTAAATTAAAATCCCATTAGATGAAATATTTACTTTATTTTAATTTTTGAACAATTAATCACTATAATTTGAATAATAAAAATAAAAAATTACAAAAAATTAAAACAGAAATAGCAGGGAATTGGACAATAAATAAAAAACAGAGTTTTTATTAAATGCGCCAGACGTTTCGTCGATTTATTTCGACTTCCTCAGTGGCCCATTTTTTCACTCTTTGTCAAAAGACAATTCCACTATGCGAAGAAACATCTTTAATCTTTTTTTATTAAAACTACAATACATTCTTGGCCTCAATTATTCAACAATCTTGAACTTTTTCTTCTCCTATAAAAATCCTTTATGTTGCTTTTATTTTTAAACAGTCAAAAGCTTTTTAAAATACTTTGGTATAGTGGAATTGTCTTTTGACAAAGAGTGATAAAATGGGCCACTGAGGAAGTCGAAATAAATCGACGAAACGTCTGGCGCATTTAATAAAACCTATGTTTTTTATTTATTGTCCAATTCCCTGCTATTCCTGTTTTAATTAATACTTATTATGGATTCGGGTCATATACCATTTCAAAAAATATTTTCCATATTAAACTTGTTTTTCAAAAGCTGGTGAACCTACTATTAGTATTAAAGACCAATTATTGTATAGTTTGGTTCCTTATCGTCTTTAAAAAGGAAGCCTAAAATATAGGAAACTTCGATTTCTGTTTCTGGCTTGATTCCATTATCATAAATACAATTGTTTAATTATCTCAAAACATTTAGTAAAAAATTAAAACGTTTCGGGAGAAATTCTCCCTTTATCAATTGAGAATTTGAAAATTAGTTGTTTTATACGTAGGTAAAGCAACTATCTAAAGCAGTGGTTCTTAGCCTTTTTAAACCGCGACCCAAATTTGAGAAATATGTTCATGTCGCGACCCCCCCCCCCCCCCCCCGAAAAAAAGATGGCAAATTTTTTTAATTACTTTTTGTAGATCATAGGTACTTAAGAAATTTTCTTCAATTTTACAATGATGACCATTTTTTAACTCATATATTATATTATTTTTTAATTAAGGTAAGCAAGGCGACTTTTAATCCAAGGAAAATTTAATGAAAAATATGTGTTTTTCATATTTTCATTTTTAATAGTATTGAATAAATTAAAATATATTTTTAAACTTATTGAAAATAAATATAGTAGTTAAATTATTTGGTTAACGACACTGCGTGTCGCAAAGAATATGCTTTGCGACCCAAAATTGTGTCGCGACCCATAAGTTAAAAACTTTTATTTAACATTTAAGATGTAGCGGCTCGCTGTTGCTTTGGCTACGAGCCTTTAGACACGGCCGCTAGATGACTCAGTCAGATCGTTGCGACACTTTTGCATGACTGATAATATTTCAGTCATGCTATAAGTGAAGCAATTCGATCTCGACTGAGCATCGAATGGAAGGAGGGGCCAACCACCAACTAGTAGCCCCTCCCCGCTAATTAAGTGGATGGCGCCCAACCCGGCTTTCCACCAGGGCACAAACAACGCCCTGCACAAATAATTGTTAGGACCCCATCAATTTGGTGGGGGGCGCGGACACGCACCATAACGCACTCAACCGAGGCCCTAACAATCCCAGGCAAGGCGGAAGATTTGCTGAGCCAATGGGCATAGCACCACGACGTTTTTCTATGGATTCACCCGAAGCGCCAAGAAAGCTTATGCCTCAGCTCACAACGAAGTTATACATCGACTGGTGCTACACCCATTGGCTCAGCAAATCTGAAGCCCATCTTCCGCCTTGCCTGGGATTGTTAGGGCCTCGGTTGAGTGCGTTATGGTGCGTGTCCGCGCCCCCCACCAATTTTCAAACATATATCTATAATATCTCTATATATTAATATATTCCTCTATATAGCTTAGAATATTAGATTTAAGGCGTGTCTCATTTGAAATTTTACTAGACAAATTTATTAATTTTAAATATATTTTATATTAATATATATTAAATTTTTTGGAAATAATTCATATCGCGAAAATTAATTTTTTTTAAATATATATATATATATATATATTATATTATATATATTTAATTTATAATATAAGTTTTAATGAGATATGATTTAATGGGATAATGAGATTAATTCTTAATTTATTACTGCGCGGGTCATTTGAAATTTTAGTAGATAAATTAATTTTAAAATTATTATATATAATTAATTTAGAGACACTTTTTAAATAAATTTAAATATTGAAATGTATTATTAAAAAAGAAACAGGTTTCCAACCGATCGGGACTTCGAGAGAAATGGTTGTATGCTCTAATAAAGTATTTATAAAGCATTTAATGATATTTTTCATCTTTTTTTGATTAATATTCATTATTCAAAAAAATATTTTTTTCAAAACATATAATTACGGACAGATAATAATCACATCTCGAGACGCTGCCCGCCAGGGCCACCAGCCCGGAGGGCCGAGCGGTGCCGGGCGTGCCGTAGGCACGCCAGGTGCTTCTCGTTATATATGATTTCCTTCTTTCTTTAATTTCTAGCTATCAGAATGGTCCAGATACTTATCTTCTTCAATTGCGGGATGTTGATTTCCCAGTCCGCTTGCGTGAATATATGAAAGTGGCAAACAATCGTGGCCCTGGATTTTCCAAAAATATCTGCGGTCAAGATTATTATGATCCTCGGACGCCGATTATTCGTGAACGACGTCGTTTTACTGATGTTATGGACGAGGAAATCGACGACGAAAGAAAGGAAAGAATCAATCAGTATGGCTCAGCAGAGGTTTATAGGTGAGTACAAAAACGATTAAACCCTTTTAAAACGTTTGAGTTTTTATATAGGCAGAGAGAGAGAAATGAAAAGTATTCTCCTAATAGATTTAAGATAGTTGTTTCACCGTATGGGTTTTCTTAAGATTTTTTGAAATTTAGACAGATTATTATTTCAATAATTCTGTATCCATTGGTGGCAAAGCGAAATTTATGAATTATATAGTTCTGGAGATATTAAATTCCAAAGATAGAGTTTTTCAGACTACACTGCACTATACGGGATATCGGAAAGTTTACATACAAATTTAATTATAATTATGAAACTATTCTTACGATTGTTATAAAAAACTAAACCAACATTAAACAATAACTAATACATTTTTTAAGAAAAATTTAATTCATAGTTACAAGACAGTTTCTGAGATAATAATTAATAAATAATGAAAAATGTATAATGAAAAATTTACACTAAAAACAAACTGGCAACAGCGCATTTATTTAACCTAAATAGCGGGTTAACTTTAGTACTTTTATTGACGTTTCTTCGCTTCAGCCATTGTCGCAACATCAAGCTCGGACAGTGTTGCCAGATTTGTCAAACGAGTAGGGGATTGGCTAGTAGTGGTAGATAAACAGCAAAAAGTTTTGGGCTTATGAATTATGAATCCTTATTGTCTGTTCTATATACTCTAGCATTAACTTTTTGCTAGTATTCTCGCGATAAAATTACCTTAAGATTAATAAAATAAAGATTCTCTTCATTATTAGAAACAATCAATTCTCCAATTCTAATAATTATAGAAAATAAACTGATGTTTTCATCCACATGATCTTACCATACCCCTGGCCACTCTCTTATATTTAATAGTGATTTAAAATAATTCATAGTTATTTATTAAAGAACCCCGTCCCCTCTTAATTTTGGGCTCATTAGCAATGATATAATGACATAATATTTCCTTTTTATTATTAAACTATTTTATTAGAAATAGCACCTTTCTTCGATTTTTGTTTGAAAGTATTTTTGACCCCCCCCCCCACCTCAAATTTCACATAGTGAGTCATTTTCATAAGGTCGTATACGGTTTATTTTCAATATTACGTTTTCCATTAAAGGCTCTCAGACATAATTGATAGTTCTAATATTTTGAACCCTCCCAATTTTGGCCCCCGAAAAAATAACTCTCTTTTTATTATTGGTTCATTTTATGGTACATTTCATTTTTTTTAGTTTGAAAATCTTATAATTTAATTATTACCTCCTTTAATTTTTTATTCGATTTCAACCAAAATCTTATCAGCTCTTAATCTCAATGCACCAAAACTACATGTTAAATTTCGTTTTGATATTCACACTAGTTTTTACGCTAGTGCGTTCGCTACAAAAATTTGATAACGCTATTAACAGACATTTTGAGAAAACAGTGATTATCTCGAAAAAATTTTCGATGTTAACTTATAAGAACTTTTTTTTAGACCGAAATGCAATGGTTGCGCTCAATTTTTTTAATCAAAATATTTTGAGCCGAATTTGAGATATTTTGAAAAAACGAAGAAAAAACAACACTTTTTCCATGCGCGATTACAGTACTTGACCATACCCTGTATGGTAAAATAAAATACCTATATTAAAGACAAATACCTATAGTAAAATTTTTAAAGAATATCAAGAGATGTTCATCTATCAAATCCGAATTGTCATCGATTATTTGTATTATGTCAGAAGGGTTGTTTCACCCCTTAGAGAATGGCCGGATTGAATTTTTTCGCATTCGGGTTCTATTCCCAAAGGGAGAAAACACTTAATTTATATAATTTTTTTTTTTTTTTTTAATAATTTATTCTAATATTTATCAAAAATAGTAGGGAATTGTATAAAATTAAAACACAGTTTTTTTTAAAATGGGTCAGACATTACCTCAATTTATTTTTACTTCCTCACTGGCTAGAATGATAAAACCAGGAAAATTAGAAAGAACTTATAAATAAATAAATTACAAATAAATTGAACATTAGGTAAGGTTAGAAATACCTCATTTTATCACTCTTTGTCAAAAAACAATTTTACTATTAGACAAAACATCATTAATCTTTTAGACAAATTAATTTTTAAACATTTGTTTTAATTAAACAATTAAATATCCCACCGCCTCCCATCAATCGCAGTACACATGCAAAGATCCCGGGTTCGAGCCCCGGCTGATCCTTATGTCTGTAATAAAACTAAACTTTTCTTCGTTCTCTAAATTTAACTTTGTTAGTTTTAATTTTTCTTAAAGCAATTTGAGACGCGAAAGTTAAATAATTTAATCAATATAAGTAACTATACTTGGAAAAATGACATACAATCTAAAGAACCTTCCTGGTGGGGATCATCCGTAGCCTAGTTGGTAAAGGCGCTCTTCGGCTAAAAGAGAGAGATATGGGTTCGAATCCCGTCGGGTGCTCAATTCATTTTCTTTTTCAAAAAAATAATAAAATAATTTTCTAAATATGTAGAATTAACATAAGAAATGATTGATTACATTATTTAACTTTCGAGGCTCAAATTGCAACATTAATCTTTCTTCAACATTTCTTCAACCTTATCTAATGTTCAATTTATTTGTATTTAATTTATTTTTAAGATCTTTCTAATTTTCATGATTTTATTGTTATCTACCCAATGAGAAAGTCACAATAAATTGACGAAACGTCTGGCCCATTAAAAAAATACTATGTTTTTAATTTTACCCAATTTCCTACTATTCCTTATTTATTATTAATGCGAATGATGTAACATTTATCAAAAATTTTTAAAGAAAATGATTTCTCGTAAATATTTAAACTTTTTTTACTTTTTTATTTTTATTAAAGTAATTTCATCTGTAAGACAATCTGTAGGTATTCAAAAATTTATTTGTTTATAGTTGCTTTATCATTCCTTTTTAAAGCAAATGTTTTTTCAAAAATTTCGAATTTTCATTGATAAAGGGAGAATTTCTCCTGAATCGTCTGGAATCTTAATCAACGTTGCTAAATTATATTCTTCTATAAATGATTTGTAATTATGTAATAGAAAAGTATTTGATTTCGAAAATTCTCAAGCTCAGTAATGGATCAACTCGAAAAATTAAGCTCGCAAACTTAAAATTTACAATTTATATATTTTTATTTATTTTCCTCGAAATCAAAAATCGAGTTTTAAAATAAATGATAAATGATGAATATAAAATCAAAAGATAGTTTTACTTATAGTAATACTACTACTAATAGATTCATTAGAAGATTTAAAAATCCGAACTGCGTTTAAGCTCATTTCTTTTTATAAAATTAAAAAAGGGATTAGGTACTAGGTACGTTTCAGAAATATTATTAATTAAACGAAAAAAAATAAGTAATTTATTTAAAATTTTCATATCTTTTAATTGAAATAACTTTTAGGAACGAAATTATGGGTAAAAATAAAAAATCAATATCAGGGCATAAAATAAAGTAAGATTCTTTTATAAACTTTTAGCAATTATAAAGTTTGTTCATTTTTTTCTAAAGAAATTTTAAATAAAGTACTACAAGCCCTGAGGGAAATTGTTTCGACCTGACGAATAAATACTTAAGTCATCCATCTTATTTGAGTAAAAAAAAGTTTTATTTTTTTTATTCCCCTTTACATTTAAATTCTAGTCGCTTTTTAATTATTATTATTAAAAATGACTAGAAAAAACATTTAACTAGTATTGATTTACCAAAGAACAAGCCATTGAGCTCTGTACCGTATATACTGGGCTATCACCGTATTGCACTTCTCAGTCCCTTATTATTATTTGTCCCGTTTTCTCCTAAACTCTGAGTGAGGGAAAAAATGATATAAATAAGAAAGTAAAATCAACTTTAAAATATGACTGGGTTAAAAAGGATTAGCTGTTCATTTTAATAGATTGCTTAAACTTTATTAATTTTTTATGAGAATAAATGAATTCCCTGCCCGCTTTTATCAAGTTTTATTTATTTAACATTTAAACGTCCCGTATCAATGCCTGACAATTATAATAATTCTACCTATCCATAAGTGACATCTCTTTTGTTAAGGGAGAATGGTGTGGGTTCTTGGTGAAACCATTTAAATAAAGTAAAGAATTTTTTTTAGAAACTTTTTAAAATTTAAAATATTAAATACTAGGTAGGTTAAATGTTTAAGTGAAACCTACCTAGTATTTATATTTTAAATTTTAAAAAGTTTCTAAAAAAATTTTCTTTACTTTAGTGTCATTTCTACTCAGGCTTGGATTGGGCCACCGGGAAGTTTCCTGTGGGCCGGTCGTATTGCGCGATAGTGGGCCGGTGAACAATCGACTGTTGAAAAAAGATTACAATCGAAATAAATTTGGAAATACTTAGTGCTAAAAAAAAAAAAAAAAAATTCAGTCGAATAGAGAACCTCCTCCTTTTTTGAAGTGGTTTAAAAATATATGAACAAGTAGGCTGGAAGAATTTAAGGAACGATTTTTGAATAAGGAAGAACTGTTTAATGAGATTCAATATTTGCAACAAATTTTTTTTTGTGGAAAATTGTTCTTTCAGAAAATTTTAAAACTCTAGCAGTACCTAATGGAAAAACTAGATTCTAATTTCGTAATGTCTGATTTTTTGGCGGAAAATAAAGACTTCGTGGAAAAATGGGAATATTTGAAGAAAAATATGTCTGAAAAATATATTATATATATTGTTGCAAATTATGATTATGATTTAGAGATTGATGAGGCGAAACCGGAAATAATGAATGAATGTAATCGATGCAAGAATTGCAAGAATTAGATGTTTTTTTAAGGTGTGCATGGTATAGCAAGTCTAAATGGGTCCATACACTGTCAAACAAATTGAGCAACAAAGCGATGTGCAACGTTGCATTGCGCATCGTTTGCCGGGGCCAGAGAATTGCGCAACAAAGCAATGCACAACGCTGCGTTGCACAATCGTATCATTCATAATCATACACTTGGAAATATCACGCAACTCGCTCATACAAAACACAACGTGTTGCGCAAACACTCCCGTTGTGCAAAAGATTTCAAACATTTTTGAAACTTGTCAAACATTTGCCCAACGCAACAAACACTGCCATACACCGTCAAACAATTGCGCAACATCCTATCTTACTTAATTTGTTTGACAGTGTATGGACCCCTTTAAAAAAATGTTTTTAAAATGATAAATATTGTACTGCCGTTGTCACAGTGACACAAGTTCAATGCGAACGTACATTTAATATTCTAAAATATATTAAGAATCAAAATAGATTAAGTGATTATCATGTAGATGCCCTGAATGTAATAAACAGAAAGAAAGATTTGTAAATTGTTATTGATAATGAAGTAGAAATTAAAGAAATATGTAAGCGTGGTCCTGAATTTTCTAAAAATTTAATACTTTAAATAGTAATCTTAATAAAGATGTGATTTTGCATAAGCATTGCATTTTTTTGCTTTTTTTCAAAGAAAATGAGTCGGTATTCCAAAATTTATCGGTGCAATTTGCATAGCCAGTCCAACACTACAGAGATGCTCTCTAATTGAAGTGACACTAATATAGAGTCCCTTACGGTCGTTGTAGGGAACCATTAAAAAAGAAATTTCCCTGATTACTTATTCGAGTGTATTCTTTTTCGTTTTATCATGATTACACCTTCGATTTCTTTTATTCGAGAAGTTTAATTTATTCTTTTTTTTTAACAAAGAACTTCAGCGATAAATAATTATTTATCTGATAAGTTTCGGCCTTGATTAGGAGGCTCATTTCAATAATGGTGAACAGTGAGCAGTGACTACGGGGTCATAGATCACGCTATGACACGCGAGCGCATTAAGGATGACACGGGGTCAAATTCTCGCATTCATCAACTTCGGAATCTCTTTTATTAGAGCTGGATTTTACTTTTCTTTCTTTTATTATTCCTTTTCTTCTTCTTCAAAGGATCTGTCTCTTTTTTACGAGGACTTGCGTTAATCTTCGCCTGTTGCTTTCATAACTTCTTTCAACCCCCTTGCCCACCATATTTTTTTTAATACTATTTTTACAATTAAAATAAAGTGATAAATTATGAAAGCGAATCAAAGAATCACGACAAGCGCCATTTAGATAAAGCCAAGTGAGAATTGGCACTAGGCTCATAAAAAAACATCATTCACTATGAAATGCTTTTATCTTTTTACACCTTTTTTCACTGATTTCATTTTCAGAACATTTTTATTAATTAAAGTATATCGCATTTGAAGTTAAATCAAATAGTGGGAATTTGTATCGACTAATAGAGGTACAATAAAGGAGAATCCAGGCCTATAATGGCTGGGTAAAAACAGGTTTTAAATTGTTATAATAAAGATAAATCAATGAGGTTGTCTTCTGCTTGATGCAAATTAACAAAACCGACTTCAAAAAAATTCAATGCAACAAATAAAATGCACTAAAATGTATAAAATAATTATCTAATTTAGTTACAACTAAACGACAAAATTTTTACATGAAATCACTTTTTGAAGTTGGTGCCAAACATATACATTTTATAAATGGCACTCGACGGATCTTACTTAGTACGTTTAGGGTGCAATGAGACAACATCGCGTAAGCTCACTTATATAGTTTGTTGAGCACCGACTTCAAAAAGTGATTTCATGTAGTTGTAACTAAATTAGATGTACATTAGGGTGGTCCTTATTTCGGGTATTTTCGAATTTTTACGCTGACGGAAAGATCATTTGGTTCGAAATAAATAAAAAAATATCCCCCAAGTTTCAAGTCTCTCTCTCAATTATAACCTGTGCCGCATAGCGATGCAAGTTTCTCATCTAAATAACATAGGGTTTTTAGCATTGAAATATTAATTTTTTACAAAATTTTATTGACTTGAACGTTTACTTGGACTACTTTTTTTTATAAAACTCTTAGATTTATAGATATCCACCATTTTCCATGACACTTCTGAGGATTCGGATCATATCCTGTCATGGAAAATTCTGGATATATATTGATCTAAGAGTTTTATCAAAAAAGTGGTCCAATTAAACGTTAAAGTCAATAAAAATTTTCCTAGAGAATAAGACAGGAATCAGGTTTCTAGGATGAGTGGTTTTCTTTTTATGAAGGAAAAACTGCGATTTTTTGAAAAAATAGATAATATCCTGTCATGGAAAACACTGGATATCTAAGAGTTTTAACAAAAAAGTGGTACAAATAAACGTTCAAGTCAACAAAATTTCCTAGAGAATGAGATAGGAGTCAAATTTTTAGAATGAGTGGTTTTCATTTTATGAAGGAAAAATTGCGATTTTTTTCAAAAAATTGCAGTTTTTCAAAACTTCAACCTCATTGTGGTACAAATTACCATTTATCCAATTAAGATGAAACTTTGTTTCCATTGTAGGAAATTTAATCTAGTTTAAAAAGGAATAGTGTGGTCTTTGTCGAAAACGTGCTCCTTCGTGGTCAAAATGGGAAATTATTGAAAAAAGTGCTGGATTTTAGGGGCTGCAGGGGTCGAAAGTTGGACTTTGTGCTTGAGCCCGAACGGTTGGTCGAAAAAAAACCTAAAAATAGAATTTATAGAAAATTTAATGTACTTTAATTTTGCCAATAAAAATTATTTCAAGAAAAGTTGATAGTTTCCGAGTTATAAATGAAAAACCGCCAAAAAATGAAAATTTCACATTTTTTTGGATTTTCTACAATGTTGCGTTACGAAATTTTAGTGGGAGACCTCAGATTTGGATTCAGCGCCCCCAAAAACATATATATGCAAAAAATCAGTACTACGCCAAAACTTTCCTAATAGGGGCCCGGGCCCATTTGAGCACAATTTGACTGGACTATTATTTTTTTAAAAGATTTTTTTTCAAATTTTTACTTTATCCAATGCAAAGCATGGGTAAAGTATTGTAATCGCTCTCGGGGCAAGCGTGGCTTCAAAGGGTCCTCAGGTAAAGACTACGGAACCCATGGACTCAATTAAAGTCACAAATTGTAGTATTCAATTAGGTTGAATTTTAGCACGTGACGGTTTTGCCAAAAATTACATGGGGTCTCGTCGAGAGGCCAAAAAGTGCGATTTTTTCATTTAGTGCGTGCGGATGGATGGATGGATGGATGTTATCGTTTTTTTGGCCCACGATTTTTTCCACACCGTTGCACCGATTGAAATGAAATTAAAAACCTAGCATTCTTTTAACAAAATGAAGCGCTGATTAGTTTTTGGTACATATCGGCCCACAAACATTAGTACTTTATTTCACTACTTTTTTAGTTTCAAGCTTGAGTTGTTTGCCATAAAAGAATTTAGTCTTTTTGATTTTAAGTCGATTCTTCCACGTTTTCAGTAGAGGTTGCCATTAATAGTCAAAACATCAGAAATGGATTGCAATAAGGTTATTCCTTTAGTATTAGATAAGAATCGATCGTTATTTTTGATTTTATGTCGATTCCTCCATGTCTTCAGGAATGGTTACAATAATAACCGAAATGTCAAAAATCCAAAGTAGAATGGCTATTCCTCGACTATTAAATGAGAATTATTTTTGAATTAATGTCAATATGAATTTATTTGATTCTGGATAAATGATGAAACAAACTCACGTTTTGAATAAATAATATTACCATACATTATATAATAAGAAAGATAATCAGGTTCAAAGTAATCTAAGTTGTATTTATTTTTCTGTTTCAGCCTTCGTCGATTACGTCGGGAATTAGGAACCCGTCTGGATGGCCAAGCCGAGGCGGACGCTTTAATTGAAGTGAAAAGAGACGGGCATGCCCCGTTCTTCCGGGAGAAACCCCAAATGTTGCCCATCGTGGAGAACCAGCCCGGGGAATTGGCCTGCCTGCCAGTGGGCGACCCCAAGCCCAGTGTGCAATGGTTCAAGAACGACATGGTCGTCTCCGAATCGCAGAGAGTGAAAATCCTAGAGGATGAGGATGGCCGTTCCTTGTTGAAATTCGAACCCGCTTTGCCCCTCGATGTTGGAATTTACAAAGTTGTGGCCAGGAATAGGGTGAATATATATGTTTACTATCCTGGATATATAATAAAACGGCTTTTCAGAAAATCAATGATCTGGTTAATTTTAATAAGAGTTCAAATTTCCGATAGAAATAGACGTTACTAACAAAGCGAACAATAGATTGTCATATACTAAATTCGAGATAATAAATTAATAAATACTTTATTGAACACTAACATAAGGTGATGTGGCTTTTAGGGGTACGAGATTTTTAAAAGTCTGATAATTTAAACAAAATTGTTATTTTATAATATGCATAGTTCCATAAAACAACCTTTATTATAATTTTACTTTACCATAGAGGGTATATTCAAGTATTGTAATAGTCCATGAAAAAAGTGTTTTTTTTGTTTCTTTTTTTTGAAATATCTCAAAAACGCTGAAACTATTTTGATAAAAAAAAAAAAAAAAAATTGGGCGAAACCATGGCATTTCGGTCTACAAAAAAGCTCTAAGTGAACATCGAAAAAATTATATTTTTCGATATAATAACTGTTTTGTCAAAATGTTATTATGTTTAGTCTGTGCGTTACCAAATTTTGTGGACGAGCTAGCTCAAAAATTAGAGTAAATATCAAAACCAAATTTCATACGTAGTTTTGGTCCATTGAGATTAAGAGCTGATTAGATTTTGGTGCATATCGACCATAAATTAAGGGGGCTGGAAGGGGGGTTAAAAATGAAAAATCTAGGTCGTTTGAGCAAACTCAACCAAATTTTGTATACATAATCAGTGGACCCCCAGAAGTCTAAAAATTCAAAATCTAACCCCCTAAAATGGGGGGGGGGGGTCAAAAAATGAAAATCTTGGCCATTTACCAAATTCAGGCAAATTTTGTATACATAATCAGTGGGTCCACAGAAGTCTAAAACTGCAAAAACTAACCGCCGGAAATGGGGAAGGGGGGGAGGGCGGAGGGTCAAAAAATGAAAATCTTGGCCATTTACCAAACTCAACCAAATTTTGTATACATAATCAGTGGGTCCCCAGGAGTCTAAAAATGTGAAAACTAACCACCCGAAATGGGGGGTGGGGGGAAGGGTCAAAAAATTAAAATCTTGGCCATTTACCAAATTCAACCAAATTTTGTATACATAATCAGTGGGTCCACAGAAGTCTAAGACTGCAAAAACTAACCGCCGGAAATGGGGAGGGGGGGGGGGGCGGAGGGTCAAAAAATGAAAATCTTTGCCATTTTCCAAACTCAACCAAATTTTGTATACATATGGTAATCAGTGGGTCCACAGAAGTCTAAAACTGCAAAAACTAACCGCCCGAAATTGGGGGAGGGTCAAAAAAATGAAAATCTTGGCCATTTACCAAACTCAACCAAATTTTGTATACATAATCAGTGGGTTCCAGGAGTCTAAAAATGCAAAACTAACCCCCCTCCTACATGATTATAAATAATTTTATTAAATATTAAATATAAGTGAGGGGCCAGGTTGTATGGTAAAGTCAAGTGTATGGTCACATCAGAACACGTCAGTTTATTTACAAAAAAATAATATTTTTATGCAATAAAAAAATAAAATAGATTAAAATTTTTCATTTGTCTTAATTTGCGCATCCCTAAAATCTCAAAAATTTAAAGTATTTTCATGAATATATAAGATCGACATCAAAATTTGACGAGGATCTTTAAATGTATTATGAAGGTCACAAAATATATTTTTAAAAATCTAATGTTAAATTTGAAAACTTACGAAATTGATGTCGTATTCGATGAAATTTGCAAAGAAAAGCTATGATTAAAATAAAATTTCAAAAAATGAATGGTACTTTTTGGGCAGTATCTTCTGGTTTATAAATCACCATCCGCTTTTGACTGTACGAATATTAAATTTTTTCAAATTCGAATTGACTTTTCCCAAACTTGGTATACAAGTTCAAATTGTTGATATCTAATTTTGGCAGTCAGGTTCGATTCCAGATTGGGGTAAAAATAATCCCTCTGATATATTATAAAAAATAATTCATTCCTTCCCGGAGTTATAGATAAGTTCCCTTCTATATCAGAAGAGTTGTCGCTTCCTCCGGGTTTATTCACAAATAAGCCGGTTTCCCCTCTGTATTAAGATAGTAACAAATACTTATTTATTAATAAAACAAACAAATTATTTGTTTGTATAGGTGGGGCAGACTCTATCTCGTGCTCGTGTGGTCCATGCCTCAATTCCTGGAGCCCCTGACTCACCTGAACCAACTGAAATATCCGATACTGAAGTTTTACTCCGATGGAAACAGCCGAAGGATGATGGCCACTCGCCTGTTGTTTGCTATGGACTCCAGGTAATTATTAATCACTTCATTGCTCGCTTTTAAGCTAACTAATATGATGAATATAATTGAAAAGATTTTGTTTTGCTGAGAATGGCAGAGCTGTTGATTCATAAAGAGAAATCAATGAGGTTGTTCTCTATTTTACTTAGGGAAAGTGGTGTAGGTTTTAGGTGAAACATGATATTAATTAATAAAGTAAAGGGTGTGTAGTTTCACAGTGAATGAAATAAAACTCAAAGAGGTTTATTTCATTCACTGTGAAACTATACACCCTACTTTATTAATTAAGGTTGTTCTCTGCTTGATGAAAATAAACATATACCTACTTATACAGGGTGACGCAAAATGATCGTTTTTTGGCTTTCTCGGCTTTAAACCATTAACCATTTTACGATACTTTTTTTCTCTATTATGTAAGGATCAAACTAAAACCGATTTGCAGCGAGTCGGATTTGAACCCACACTAGCTTGATTAGCATTACAAGACATGTACGTTGCCCACTCAGCCAACCTGACCCACTGTGGAAGGTTTATAAGGGGTTAAAAATAAAAAAAAAAACATTTTTTTTATCATAGAGTGTGAGGTCTCTCAGTAAAGATCTCAAGTAGAATAAGTCTTAGTTTTTTAAAATTTATTCAGCTTTAAAATAACGGCGTAGAGTGTCCCAAGCAGACCATTTTAAGGAAATTTTTGTACTAGTCCAATTTCCACCAAATACTTATATATAAATTAGGAAAAAATTATTAAAATTAGCTCATTCTGTCCTCATGTAGTCCAGTCAAATTAGACAAATCAGTGGAAAAAATCCCAGAGTTATGGAAATGGTCTTAAACGCTTCCCTTAGACTTGGGTTAACATGTGTCTTGTCATGAAAAATGGTGGATATCTATAAATCTAAGAGTTTTAACAAAAAAGTGGTCCAAGTAAACGTTCAAGGCAACAAAATTTCCTAGAGAATGAGATAAGACTCAAGTTTTTAGGATGAGTGATTTTCATTTTATGAAGGAAAAAATCCAATTTTTTGCAAAAAATTGCAGTTTTTCAAAACTTCAACTTCATTATGGCACTGGTTACCATTATCCAATTAAGATGAAACTTTATTCTAATTCAAACAAATTTAATCTAGTTTAAAAATGTATAGAATCGTCTTTGTTGAAAACGTGCTTTTTCATTGTCAAAATGAGAAAAAATTTAAAAAAGTCTGAGTTTTTGGGAAATTCAAATAATACGGGGGTATTTTTTTGGATCCTCATATAAAAATCGAACTGCTAAACAAATTTTCAATTTTTTTAATATACGCGAAATTTGGTCTTCTTTAATTTACTATAGGACGGTTATTTACAAAATATAGACCGTTTTCGTGTACACCCCCCCCCCCCCTCGAGCTCAATCCCCATCCTAGGGGACTTTTGATACACATTAACTCAAGTCTAAGGGAAGCGTTTAAGACCATTTCCGAAACTCTGGAATTTTTTTCCACCGATTGGCCATATTTTGTCTAATTTGACTGGGCTATATGAACGTTAAATTGAATAAAATATGATATCTCAAAAATTATATAATAGATATAATTATTATTATTTATCCAGTTTATTATTGAAAGAATTATAAAAAATAAAAATGTTAACTTTTATATAAAGATCTACTTATATTTAGGATTGTATAAATCTGAATAAAAGCTCAAGTAGGAGAATCAATCAATCCAGTGAGAGCGCCTGTAAGTTATGCAATAGAATTATCAGACTTGTCCGTAAGCTGCGTAAGAGCTAGGCGAGCCAATTCTCTAGTTAATGAATGGCGATATAGGGTGGATTTTTGCCAATTTTAGTTCTGCGCGAAATACTAGTGCGTTCGACAAAATTTAACATATCCAATTAGACTCTTACTTTATATGGAAACATGGTCCAAAATTCTTTGAATCGACCTTTGAATGTCGTACGTCTCTCCTTGTTTATGTTTCTGGACTTTCCTCAATACTCTCCCTGTACACTTTAATATTTTCATCCGTCTGCGCCGTGTCTTCCAGCACCAGGAAAGTTCCTTACTCTACCATATTGTAGAAAATTTCCAACCAGACCGTTTATTTTGGCTCTAAGCGTCCAATCCACACATTAAAATATCGACGATATCCACGCTGAGTCAAAACAATAGACCGTTGATTTTCAAAATAAATTTCAAATATTTTGCTTCGTTGTTCTATTGTTTTATTGTTCCATTTAAAATTCTACAAATCTTCTTTACAACATACTGAAAAAAAAATTTACATAAAAAAAGCTATAAAGTAATTCAAACCACAAGGTTCATATTTCACCACCCTATATATACAAATTATAAATATGTATGGATATATACTATTTATTTGTTTGAAACTATAGTTTCGAAGGTTTGGCTTTCATCATAATCAGTATTTTTATTTAGAAATATGTTTATTTCCATCAACCAGAAGATAACCTCATTGGTTTCTTTTTATAAATTAACAACTCTGCCACTCGACAAAACAAAATCTTTTCAATTTGTTTTATTATCTCTAGAGTTTAATATATAAACAGGCACGTCCCTATGTCCAAGGTAATGCGGCGCACGACAGCGCCAAAGTCTTAATGGCGCCTTCAGCCGATTGGTAACATATAATTTGTATGTACCTAAGAGCCTCAAATTAAAAAAAACTAACAAGTATAAATATTTTGTAATAATTTGAACATTGAACCGTGAAAATAAGTTGTGGGCGAACTAATTTGGACTCATTGCATATAAAAGGCGGCTATCAATATTTCACACAACGGCGTCAAAGGGATTTAGCGCGTCCCTGTCTATAAATGTTAGTGAATACAGGGTGATTAATCGGACTGTCTTTTCTTTATAACTCTTTTATTTTAAGTCAGAGAGAAAAACTCTTCAAATATAATTTATATGATATATTAATGTCTATCTACGTACCATATGTATTTTTATACAGACTGCTCCGTTTAAGCGCAACAATATGTGTCTTTATATTTCTTAATGGAATACCGTAAGTATATATATATATATATATATATATATATATATATTTATTTATTTTGATAGTGAGTATTTGAGCATGCTCCCCATATGCTTCACACAGCAATCGATGTCCATCAACTGCACTTTTTTTTAAAATGAAAACAAAAAAGCAGCACTTCCCGCAAATTTAGTTTTGTTGGCACAAAGGTTGACATGGTTAGAGTACAAAGAAATTATATTGCTTACACTTCAGAGAAATGATAGATACTGATTTTTATAGGGAAATGATGATGCTTAAACATGAATATAGTTACAAGATGATCCGATGTGATTTAATGCTAGTTAAGCCATCTTTGTAAATCCCTCAAAACCTATTTGTACACCTAAGGGTATAAAATTATAAATTAAGAAGTTCTTTACCTTTATTCCTTCAATAGCTTATTTTGTTAATAATAACATGATACAAAAATATCATTCAAAGAATAAAGGTAAATGACTTCTTAATTTATAATTTTAGATCCCTTATTACTTAATAATTTTTTAAAAGGAATTTAATTTACTATCAAAATAAATAAAAATATATAGGGTGTTCCAATAAGAAATATAAAGTTACATATTGTTGCGCTTAATGGGAGCTCCCTGTATACAAATGCATATGGTAAGTAGATAGACACTAATATTTTATATAAATTATATTTGAATACACAAGGAGAAACAAAGAGGTTGTCCTCTGCTTGATGCAAATAAACATACACACATATATATCGAGATGATATATCTGTATATATATTATTTATTTATTTGTTAATAAATAATATATATACAGATATATCATCTCGATATATATGTGTGTATGTTTATTTGCATCAAGCAGAAGACAACCTCTTTGTTTCTCTCTCTGTGAATCAACAACTCTGCTACTCTCGGAAAAACAAAACTTTTCAATTATATTTGAATAGTTTTTCTCTCTGACTTAAAATAAAAGAGTTATAAAGAGAGGACAGTCCGATGAATCACCCTGTATAAATATTAACTTTAGAAATGTTTAATTTTAAAAGTAAATTAATTTTCTATAAAACTATAAAAATTTATTTTCCCTTAAGTTTAAAGTTTTGCCAATAGATTTTGATAAATTTTATTTCTTTTGTTCTATTTTCCAACCGTTTCAACTACATATATACATAGTATATATATAGAAAGAAATGTTAAATGTTCCCAATGGAACAATATCACTTAGGAAAAGAGGCGAAAAGAAAGGAAAAGTAACATTTTGGATTTGATTTACAGTATAAAGCGGCCGATGCACTAGAATGGACTGATGTAGCAAATAACATCGATCACGAGTTCTTCTTGGTTCACGATCTTAAAGAGGACAAAGCGTATCAATTTAGGCTTTCGGCAAGAAATCGAATCGGTTGGAGTGAAAAGGGCATTCCCACACAGCTAGTGAAAACCCAAGCAGCTGGTGCAATGAAGGTACGTACGTAATACTCGATTCCAATTCAGCTTTTACTCTAGTCAATAAAAAATGAATATTCTCTTTATTTAAGATAGGTGAATAAATTTAAAAATACATAAGATTATGGAATTTTGAATAAATATATGAGCAGGTTTATTTTGAAAGTGGCATAAGTCCAATTTTGAAAAAAATGAGTTAATAGCAGATGTAGTTAGACATAGATATCTTCTTTTCAAATTTATAATATCATAGCCAACGGATTACAATATCCTCATGAATTTGTCAAAATAAATACATCAAAATATATATAAATACGTGTATTTATAAAAATATAAGTACAAATATCTCAAAATACAAATAATGGACTTAAGCCACTTTCAAGCGGCTCATATTATCTTTGAAATGATCACAGAAATAGTTAACGTGGCGTTGTGAAAAATAATAATTTTTTAACACAAATTAAAATTTACATTGAATTATTGAAAATTTACAATTAGTTAATTTAGAATGAGGTTTTATCAATAATCTCCTGAAAAAAATTGGTTGTAAAATTAAAAGCAAATTTATCACAAAGAAATAATTTTTATCACTAACAAATAGCTTGAAGACATAGTTCCTTTTTTTTTTTTATTTATTTATTGTCACCGGGAACAAAGCCCATTTAGACAGCACATAAGTAAAGTGTTAGTAGTGTTCGTGAGGGAGCCGAGTTTTAGCCGGTAGAAATTTTTATATGCCAGCCAGGATCGAACCCGGGCCTTCCGCTCCAACATCGTCATCATCGATGCCGAGGCGGGGGCTAGCGCGTTAGCCAGCTCGGCTAACCCGACTCCCCCATAGTTCCTTTAAAACACATAAAATAAGCAAAAAATTGATTCTTTCAATAAAATAAAGTACCTTTGAAAAAATGCCCTCATCTAGTGAGCCTATTGGCGAAAATCAATAACCTTTAATGGTGAATAACAAATTTATTATCATGGAAAGTACAGTAAAATAGCTCCAGGCAGTGGCGGATTTACAATAAGGCTAGAAAGGGTACAGCCTGTGGCGTTAAATTTTAGTAGACGACAAATGATTGCGTATATGACTGTTATTTGGAGTAGTATTCTGAATCGCATCAATGTAGTCAGTAAAAAATTACAACATGAAAAGACAGATATTGGATTGGTCATCGATTGGGCTACGATGATGAAAAAGTTCTGTTCGGTGATGAGGATGATTTCAAAATAAACGAATTCCTTAGATACAAATTAGGATCGATTAATCTTGAAATAGGACCTTCGAAAATGTACGTACGACAGAGTGTTCAAAATTTTAGTTTTTTTGAAAATTAATATTTTACTTTCTGTAGAAATTCTCAATTAAATAAATAAGAGTCCCCCCTTTGTATCAAAGTCGCTTTTAAGAGAGAGTTCAAAGAGTAATTTTTTTCGAGATATTCAAACGTAAATATACTCTTTTAATTATTTATAAAATATAAGTACTGTTTAAAATGAGTTTAGTTTTTTAAAAAATAAATATTTTAATTTTTCTAGAAATTCTCAAACAAGTTGATAATGGTGTCCTTAATAAACCCTTGTCATCAACTAACCTTCCAAAAGAGTATTAAAAATGTATTTTTTTCGAGATAATTAAACGAAAATATACTCTTTTAACTCGGTATAAAATATACTATTATTTAAAATGAGTTTAGATTTTGAAAATTAATATTTTATTTTTCTAGAAATTCTCAAAAAAGTTGATAATGGCCCCCCTTGTCATCAACTAACCTTCCTAAAGAGTATTAAAAAAAGTAATTTTTTCGAGATATTTAAACGAAAATATACTCTTTTAACTCTTTTTAAAATATACTATTTAAAATGCGCTTAGTTTTTGAAAATGAATATTTTATTTTTTTTAGAAATTCTCAAAACAATTGATAATGGTCCCCCTTATTATCAACGAAGCTTCCAGAGAGTATTAAAAAAGTAATTTTTTTCGAGATATTCAAACGAAAATATACTCTTTTAATTCTTTATAAAATATACTATTTATAATGAGTTTAGTTTTTTGAAAATTAATATTTTATTTTTTCTAAAAATTCTCATACAAGTTGATAAAGGTCCCCTCTTTGTATCAAATACCCTTCGAAAAGTGGTTTCAAAAAGTAATTTTTTTTTTTGATAAATTCAAACGTAAATATATTATATATTTTTAAACTCTTGATAAATTATTTACACCTGCTTCTCAATGAAAGTAAAAGTAAAAAGTTAGATTTTTAATTACAGTCCTTCGAAATAATAAATAATCTTAAAGAAGAATCCACTTCTGAAAACTTTTCTATATATCATCATCATATTCAATTCAAAGGAATCGAAATCAATTATTTTTTTATCCTTCTTCTTTTTATTTCAAATTATTGTTATGAACAAAAACAGACAAAGAAAGATGTATTGACAAAGTTAATTCCACTTGTTGTGTTCCACTCGGGGTCTCTTTATGAATACCCGTTGGTTCATTATTTTAGAGCTCGTAAATAAATACGCCGTCAAAGGTTAGAGTGGATAGAATACTTCTTCCTTTTGTGTAAAAGATTGCGTGGCGATGATATACTATATGGGAGAGTTTGATGGCACAACCAGAGAGGCTATAATTACCACAACCTAGTTTTTCCTCTCTTTTTATTATTTTTATTTTTATTACCATTATAAATAATTTTCTATTGTTCAAGTTTTTGATATTAAATGTTATTTATATATTATACTTCAAAATATTTATTAACTCTTTATATCGGCTCCTGTTTTTTGTTTTTATAACCTGGAGTTTTGGCAGCTCAATCTCCCCCCCCCTCCGCTCGCCCCCAACACCATGAAATCTCACATTAACAATTTTCAACGAAAAAATTCTCAATATATAATATTCTTGAGTGTCCAAATTATTAATATATGGTAACTTCCTTATTCTTCTTATCAATCTTACATCATTAAAAAGAAGGAAAATTTTATTATTCTGAATACAAGTATCGATCCTTGTCGAACCCATCTTCAGTTATCACAAACAATTTTTCCTTTACCAGGGTTCCTTTATAAATATATATAACACCTTGTACAAATATATTAGAAAAAACACTACAAAAATGAAAAGAAATAGAAAAAACAAGTAACAAAACTTAAATGTAACATCTTTGACATATTTGTGTATAAATTTATATATACATATACCGGGTGCGTTTTTTATCTTGAGACAGTCTTATAACTCAAAAACAGTGCATTATATGGGAAAAAGTTTCAAATAAAAGTTTATTTATATCGAGGGAAACTAAACTACCCTATTGTTTGTTGACGTAGAACAAGCTTTCAAGGGTATTTCAATGTCAAGTTCTGTTTTTTAAATGGAACCCTATATTTTGAGGTTATAATTTCAAAAAATCCTTCTCACGGTTTTTCATGCCATTATAGGAATGCCCTGTCAAAATTTCAGCCCTTTAGGTCTGTGTGGTGTCTGTCATTATGTCACGAAACTGTTTTATATACCTATAGAGATCAAAGAAAAAATGAATGTTATTCCTATAATAATATTTTAACCGGAGAAAAGCGATGAACTTTAAAATAAATATAATTTTATACCACTAATCTAATCTAAACGAAACTTAGTCACACATTGTATTAAAATTAATTATGAATTCTTTTTGAATTATTATTTTTCTAGATTCAAGTTTCCCGAGCAATGCGTCATTTGCAGCAAATGACAGAATCGGGTCAAGAGGTGAGTTTGACTGAACCACGACTACGAATGGACTACTCAGCCGAGACAACGCCGATTGAATGGACAACAGAAACAGCAGCGGTCACGGAAAAATACAGCTTCGTATCCGAGCTGGCTCGGGGACGATTTTCAGTAGTCGCTAAGGGAATTGAAAAAGCTACTGATCGAGTTATTGTCGCGAAAATATTAGAAACAAGCGGCGATCTAGAAGAACCGGTAAGTTAGTTTTAATTTATTCAAATTAACTTTTAAACATTAGTTTTAATTCTTTCTTAAAGTAATTGAGCCGCGAAAGTTAAATAATATAATCAATAATTTCTTATGTTAATTCTACCCAGTGAACTAATTGAAGATGTGGCCTGTTCGAATTTCAATTTGTTCGGATTAGCCGAAAATTTTTTAATTAAGTGAACGGTGTTGATTAATGTTTTGATTTTAAATTATGGCAAGCAAACGAAAATATAGATCTTGTACCGTAGAACAAAAACTGAAAGCTTTAAAGCGTCTTGACGCTGGGGAAAGTTTAACAAGTGGCTTGCGAGTTTGGTGTTGGCACAGCAACAATCAGTGACTGGAAAAAAAATCATGTCAAAATTGAACAATTACGTAACAGTTTCCGTAAATGAAAAAATTGATGAAGCAGTTTTTTGTCAAACATAAATTTGTCATAAAAAAACTCGTTCTAATTTCCCGGGATTTCGGATTTACAGGGTTCGGATTTGAGGAGTTTCACTGTATTTAAAAAATTATTTTATTATTTTTTGAATTGGAAAAATGAATTGAGCATTCTTTTTATCCTTCTACTAGCTGGACTCTCCTCCCTAAAAATTTTCTTAAATAAGACTGTTAAATGTCATCGGGACTGTCTTCAATCGGCCTAGCGATCCTGAAAACAATGAATTCGAGACTAATGTCGGCCATTTTGGACATTTTATTTTTCACCCCTTCTCAACCCCCATGTCGATAGGGACTGAACTTTGGCTTAAACAGCATCGGCAGTGGCACTATTCAGCTAACCGACCCCGAAAACTATGGATTTGACAATAATCTCAGTAGTTCTCAATTTTTTTACATTTCATCCTCTTCCCAGCCCAGTTACTAGCAGTGCTAAGGTGTGTCTTATCCATAAAATATTTTTTTTTCAAATAAAAATATACCAAGTTTGGTTAAAATTGCTCCAGGCGTTTCAGAGTTAGTCTGGAATGTACATATATCCATTTTTATATAAATGGTAGATAGATAGACGAGCAGAAGGCGTGCCGAGGTGACCCTGGCGGGTAGCGTCTCGGGTTGAGATTATAAGTTGACCGAAATTAATTATGCCTTAAAAAAGTTTCTACGATGACATGTATTGAGTGCTTCATTAACTCATTTATATTTTATGCCCATTTTTCAAATTTCTGCCCATAAATTGGACCCCTATAAAAAATATAAAATTAGCGATTTTTCTTGATGTTTTGGGATAACCTTCTTAACCCTTTAACTGCGGGTATTTTTGTAGAACCAAGCGCTCCAAACGCAAAAAAAAATAGAAAAAATAGTTCATTTATCTATTGTTATATAGGTACAGTGGCGTGTTTTATACCACACCCGCGACTATCGGCTATAATTTTATCATCTGGTTTATAAACCACACCCGCAGTTACAGGGTTAAGGAACATTAAATTTCAACTTTCTACGGTAATTAAAAGTGCTTCATTTAGCCATGTAGAGCTTTTTAGAAACCCCTTCATAACTTTGTCCTCTAGAAAATTTTTCAAGATTTTAGATTTTTCTAAAATTTAGGAGACCATTCCCTTTATGTCCTAAAATTTTCAACAATTTTCAATTATCTAAGAACACGGGAAAGATTTATCCAATTCATGTATTTATAAAACCTCTAAAATTTTATATATATAAAGATTAATAGGCAAATTAAAAAAAAGGCAGTTAAATATTTAAACATTTAATTATTTTAAAATTATTTTTCTCCAAAATTGACAAACCATCAAATTTACCTCGGTGATAAAAAATAAAATCGCTAAGTAAATATTTTCAAGCCCTTCATAATTTTTTTGTAAAAAAAGATTATATTTTTCATTTTTATTGATTTTATTTTATTAAAAAAAAAAAAATTGAAAAAACTTGTTTACTCATAGTAAATATAATCTTATATTTTATTATTTTTAAATATAAAATATTCCCAAAAGGGAATGACTGTATATACTCTTTTCTTATAATACTTTTTTTATAACATATCTAAAGATAAAATATAAAATTTATCAATATTTTACTTCTTTTTGTCAATTCTATTTAAATAAAAAGAAAAATATTCCGTGATTTGAATAAAAATCATTTGAAAATTTTTAGAACAAATAAATTATATGACATAAAATGTGCTAGATATAGATTATTATACTTAGGTGGGTTTTATTCTTTACGATTGCAAATAGATTTCATATTTTCAGATATTCATTTTTTTTACTCTCACCCCAATTTTTTTTTCATGGTCTCGTATAATATATTATATTGAACTGTTCCGAAAACATACAAATGGCTTTTAAAGAAGAATAGAAGAAATAAGAAACAATTCTCCTCGGCTTTATCAAACTCCATCCTTTAATTCGAATTTTTCTCCCTTTTTTTATTTTTTACTTTATTTTTTGTTTTTTTGCATTCGCAAGGACAAAAGCTTTTCCACAAATGCGTCTTTGTTTCAAGTCCCAAGGTAATCCTATCAAATTTTATTAACTTTTCGGGCCATTACCTAAACGGATTTCGTTTTTCATGAATTCTAAAATTGAAAAATTATCCTAATATTATTTATTTATTCGCCAGTTTTTTGTTGTTTGTGAATTATCTTGAGTATTACTAAATAAATAAATAGTTTATTTGAATTTTATTAATTATAATTTTATAAAATTTAATTTTGGGGCACGATAAACCGAGGAACTACACTTGTAGTATTCGTAATACTCTCTGAGCATTCGACTCTAGTTCAAGTTCTACACACTTAAAACTTTATCTAGCATTTAGACTTATTTAACTAAAATACACAACTACATTCACCCTTACTCAAATAAACACATAGTTCCTGGAGCACCGAGCGATGCTCGATAACTATTTGCTTCAGTTATAAGTATATATTAATATTATTTTTAATTTAAAATTCTGATAAAAAGGTCGATTTTTATTTGGTTTCAGAATTAAATAAAAAAATGTGTGAGTGGAATTCATGCTCGACAAAAGTGAACATTTTTTCTATTAATATAATATGTAATTTCTAATGGGTGGAGGTCTACAAATTATATCTAATTTCTTAGCTCTGAGATTTATGGTTGTGAAACCCAGGGGTGCGTGTACAGTCTTACGTACGTAAACATCAACTTCTGGTTCTTCTATTTTAGGCACAATCATGTGGTACTTCATGTAGACTCTAGATAGCTTAAGTTTCAAATTTCAAGGCTCTGCTACTTTCCGAAGGCGAGATATGAACGATTAAAATATTTATTTTGCGACATGACTAATTTACACCCCCTTCCTTTATTTCAATCGGATTAAAATTTATACACGAATAATAACTCATGAGACTTGATAAGTTAACCAATTTTTAGCGAAATCGTTAGAACCGTTTTCAAGAAACCGATTCTCTCTCTCTCTCTCTCTTATATATATATATATACAAGAATTACTCGTTTAATATAATAAGAAAAGATAAGATAGATTAAATATAACAAAAATTAATAGTTTCTGGCTCAAGAGACTAATATTCAATGTAGGGACAAAGAAATTCAAAATTCATAATTGGGTATATACATTGAGTACATATATGAGTATTTTAATATAATAGTGGTATAACTGCATTTTTTTGCTTAATGGTATCACATTTTGTCATATTTTGTATTAAAAGAGAAGCAACTCCAAATATTGCATTAAATTGCACTACTAGATTACTCAGGGAAGTAAAAGTGCAGAACTAAAACTCCAGAAAAAAAGTTAATTTATTTAATTAGTTTTAGCTTTATTTTGTAAGTTACAAGAAATAAAATCTTTGATTTGTACTTAAAAATAATAAACACTGAATGAATATCTTGTCTTTATTTCCCTATACATAAAATTCGTTCTCTCCGAATTCACTTTCATGGAGTAACACCACTATTATAATAAACGACACATATGTTTATTCGGTGTAAATTGAATTTTGAAAAAATACCTATATAAAAAAAAGGTAAACGCTCCAATAATGGGCCATGCTCCTATAATGTTGAGGAATGAAGGGTCTTTTGTTACCTAGTGCAGTGGAAGGGATACAAGTCATTGACTACTTCCTTTTAGGATCCCTTAGCACTGAAATTCAGTACATTCCTTTACTTTGTGTCAAGTGTTTGGATTATTCTGTTAAAAAGACTAATATTTGGGATTGTTTCAACTTCTAATTAAGAAATCTGTTAAGGAAAGTGATTTTTTCAAATATTTTTTCTTTGCCTTTTTCTTTAATGCAATCGAATGTAGGAAGGGGTGCACCAGTAAAGATGCAGCCCCTATGGATCTCGAAAGACCTTGCATTACCGAAGAGAAGAGAAAGTTGATTAAGTGAGAGGGTGTAGACGTAGGTGTCTATGCACTCCGGTTTTGAAGGTTTGAAGATTATAGGTGCTGGAAAAGATAGAGGCTGGAAGAGAGTTCCAGTTCCTTGAAGTCATGGGGATATATGTATTGGCGAATGAAGTGGTCCGACACTTTTCTAGTTTGACCGCGAAAGAGTGTTGGGAGTCGGCAAAACTCTATCATGTTATAGACTTGATTATTGTTCCACAATAGATTTAATAGATGGCCCATTATTGGGTGGCCCATTACTGGTACGTCGGATAAAATACTGACCCATTATCAGTGCATCAGGTTAGATATGGTATATATATTTTTGTTATTTCTGTAAATGTAACCAGTGTTAAATTTTGAACTAGCCGAGGGGTGAACCGCGATTGGAATTAGATGTACAAAGTTTTTGGAATTACTATGGAATTCATTAGACAACTACTTGGAAATGAAAGTGGAAGTGGAAGTATATGTACACACTTTTAGCTCGTGGTTCACCCCTCGGTGTACGCTATTTGCTCAGATCAAACCATATATCCTCCACTACAGTCATGTCTGCCCCCCCCCCCCCCCCCTCCCCGGCCATTTTAGGAATCTAATTTATGTATTGATAGTTTCCTAAGGCATTAAAGACTAACTATGCAAAATTCAAATCTGACTAAGAACATAGGGTTCAAATTTTTGTCCCGATTTCAACTAAAGTCTGTTCAGCTGGTAATCTCAATATGAAATACGATTTAATAGTTATACCTTGTATCGATCCTATTATTTTTAATTAAAAAAAAAATATTTTACTCTTTGGAAACAAGTAATGGAGTTTTTCGCATTTAATGTACAATAAAATTCCTCTATTTGATTTTTTCCATCAAAATCTTAATTAGTATTTTTTTTAAATTGAAAAATTCCAATACCTATAATATTTGAAATATTTTTAATAAATATTTATTTATTTAAAATTAGAAATTATATTACGAATATTCATAATGAATAAAAAAAAGATATAATTTGCTTTAGCAAAAAAGTTTCAAGTTTCTCAAGAAAGATTTTAAATTCATTAAAGTTTGTTCTTTTAATATTAAATTTTCTTATATATATAGTAAGTATATCCTCTCTCTTCTTACTGTTTCATCTCTTTTCGTGAGTTATTTATTAATTATCTAAATGAATAAGATTGCTTGAGAAATTTTCTCAAATAATATTTTATTTTCCAAAATTAAGCCTCCATCTTTTGAAAAGATGTACTTGATTATTTTTTAATGGGTTTCCTAAGAATCTAAAGAAATTTTTCTTCTCCACACCCAAATTGAAAACATTCTTTGTTAGACATTTATAATTATAGGTCCATAAAGGCAATCTCAACAGACATGGAAGGCACTGGTTTCCAAAAAGCTCGTAAAAAAAAGAGAAAATTATCAACCGATTCATTTTTTGAAAGAATACCTTAAATTATTTGAAAGGATTTTTTACCGAGAGTATTAGAGTTGTTGATTTTTAAGAGGAAATCATTGAGTATGCCCTCTGCTTGATACAAATAAACCTATACAAGGTGTTTCAGGAGGAATAGTAAATATTTTAGGAGGTGCTAGTATGGACGAATTGCAATAAAAAATGCCATATAACATAAGTCCCATTTTTATTGTGTACAGATATACAGCTGTTAGGATGAACCTGTGCATACTTAGTTAATGTCCGCCATACTCTTGTCTGTGGAACACCGATACGTGCAGAAATTCTATGTGTGCTTGTTGAAGGACTACGTTCTACCGACTGAATAATGTCTTCTCATTTACACGTTCATATGAAATATGACAAATACCATATCAGCATACTCAGCATGTGTAAATGCGTGCGGCATGTTTACACGCTACAGTACAGTAAACTTGGGCAACAAATCACAATGTAAACTAAAGCACAACTTCACAACTTGGACATCAACACTTTACTGCTGACATTCGATAAATACGCCCATAGCAACCGATGTACCAAGACACGAAACGAAAATGCATTGAACTCAGCTGTATCTCTGTACTCATTAAAAATTGGACACAAATGAAAGGAAGACAGTCCAACTATAAATACAATGATGTTTACCAATAATAGAAGGTTTATGGGGAAACGTTTAATAAAGTTTAGGGAAAGCGGTGTTGGTTTATAGTGAAACATATTAAACACAGGAATTATTTAATGGGTTATAGTGGTGTTTCACAAAGAGGAAATAAAATTAAAAAATTAAAAAATCTTTTAGAAACTTTTACTTTTACACTTTTGAACCGACGCCGATGTTTCGGAAAATCATCCCTCTTTCTTCAGGCTCTATAAAAATTAAATCGAATTGACTATACAAGGTGTTTCAGAAGGAATAGTAAATATTAGGTGGTAGTATAGACGAATTCCAATAAAAAATGCCTTATAACATGTGTCCAATTTTTATTGAGTACATAGATACAGCTGAGTTCAATGTAGTTTCGTTTCGTGTCTTGGTACAACACCGGTTGCTATGGGTTTCTTTGGGCCTATTTATCGAATGTTAGAAGTAGAGTGTTGATGTTCAAGTTGTAAAGTTGTGTTTTAGTTTACATTGAAGTTTTCATTGTGATTTGTTGGCCAAGTCTACTTTACTGTAGGGTGTAAACATGGCACACGTATTTACACATGCTGAGTATGCCGATATTGGGTTACATACTAACAGCTGTATCTCCGTACTCAATAAAAATTGGATACATGTTATATGGCATTTTTGATTGCAATTCGTCCATACTACCACCTCCTAAAATATTTACTATTCCTCCTGAAACACCCTGTATGTATACTCGTATGTTTATTTGAATAAAGAAGAAGTCAACCTCTTTGATTTCTCCTTATGAATTTACAACTCCACTACTCTGGACAAACTAAATTTTTTTAATTAAAATGAATTAAATAAATATTCGTTAAGAAATTTTTTTATTTATTCAAACATTTTTAAATAAGCTGTCGTGTTTTGATGTGGCCATCCACTTGACTTTACCGTCACTTAAATTTTATATTTATTTATTTATAATCATGTAGGGAGAGGTGGGTTAGTTTTTGCATTTTTAGACTCCTGGGGGTCCACTGATTATGTATACAAAATTTGGTTGAGTTTGGTACAAGAGCCTTTATTTTCATTTTTTGACCCTACACCCCCCCCCTCAATTTTGGGCGGTTAGTTTTTGCATTTTTAGACTTCTGGGTCCCACTGATTATGTATATAAAATTTGGTTGAGTTTGGTACAATGCCTAGATTTTCATTTTTTACCCTACATTTTGATAAAACAGTTATTATCTCGGAAAATATAATTTTTTCGATGTTCACTTATTAGGACTTTTTTGTAGACCAAAATGCCATGGTTTCGTTCAATTTTTGAGATATTTCGATAAAAATAAGGAAAAAAACACTTTTTTCATGCACGATTACAATACTTGACCATACCCTGTATGGTCAAATAAAAAATGTTTTCTATATTTTATTAAAAACTTTTGCCTAATATTATTTTCTAGATTTACTTTTTTATTTTGTAAAATATATAATATACATAACTCTAAATTATACATATTGTTTGTTCAGATTATTCAAAACGGAAAGTTGTTTTTTATTGCTTTTGTTTAGAAATAATTTCCATCCAAATTTAATTTTGTTCGATAAATCTTTTTTGAACTTCAATATCAAATATATATATATATATATATATATATATATATATATATATTACATATATATATCATATCCACAGTATTATTAACTTATCAATCTTGTTGTGTCTTTCTTATTATAACTTTTGAGAATGAAATGTAAACATTATAAGTTTTACCACCATCAAGGCGCACACACACACCTCCACACAACATACACACATTTATATTTATATACAAACCTTCACATAGATAATATAAATTTTCTGCGACAAGATAAATTTTCAAGAACAAATCGATCATCGTCCCTTTCGTTTTGTTTCTTTTCTTTTTATAATATTCTATATAAATCTCGTTTTCGTTATATTTTCTTCTCTTTCTGGACTTTTCAATTATAATAATTAATCAGCTTTTGACGTTGAGAAAATACATTAGAATAGTCTAAAAAAAAAAAAAAAAACAACTTTTTTTTATATATTTAAATGACAAAGATTAATTTTTTTTTAAATATATATTTTGAGAGAGAAAAGTTTTGTGATTTTCATTTTGTTTCTATCTTTAGATCAGTGTTTCCCAAACTTTTCCTACAACGGATCGAACACTTCATAAATCCAAAGGTTATAACAGAACACCCCGTTTCTTTTCAGCGACGAATCCAGTCCTTCCACTGTGAATTTATGTTATATTATAGGTTACTTTTTAGACCATGAAATATGTAGACACGCCCTGGTGTCGATTTGGTGAGGCCAACATCTCCTAGAGAACTTGACGTCATCTGTAGGTAGGAACACCCAGAAATAGCATGGCCACTATAGGAATTATTATACATTGAGATAAATTTATCGTAGTTTAGATTATTTATTTTGGATTCCAATAATCGCAAATTAATATTAAATTAATATAACCAAAATATTTATGCGAGAACGTGACGTCATCTGTAGGCGATGTTGGCCTCACTTCACTCTGTGTGGAGAGTAGCAGAGGGCGTGTCTATATATTTCATGGTCTAAGGGTTACTTTCACATTTTATTAGATACAATAATATTTGTTTTGTAAATAGATGTATTCATGTGTAATGAATTGGATCCTGGTTCATTAATCTGGTTGATATGACGTAATTTTAGACTTACGGACTATCTTTCGACTCCTTGCCAACAATAAAAATACTGAAAATATGTTTAGATATTATTAAACTTATAAGGATTCATTTTAAACATTATTTTCATTCACAAATTTTTTTTCAAAGTCATTTCTGGGACTGAAGATGACCATGGAAAAATCTAAAAAAAAAAAAAAATATCGGCGATAATACTATTCATGTGTAGACAACTCTTACGTTCTCGAACAATAAAATTATAAATTTCATAAAGAAAATATATTTACTAGATTTACTTTTGCTTTTGTTCAAAATAAAATTCAAATTGTATTTTACCCTCGAGAAAGGGTATAAAAAATTTTTTTCAAATTTTTTTACGAATTTACCCTTCAAAAAAATGCACAAAAATAATGTAAAATATATGTATCTATGTATGGACGTTTCCCTATAAATGAATTAAAATCTCTAAAACTAAAAATGTTAAAAACTTTGAAATTATCCTGTGCATATTAGTGAGAATTCCAAGTTTGCAGTTTTCGAATTTGTCATAACATGCGAACGATAATTTATAGCATACAAAGCGTAAGAACCTTTTTTGTCAAAAATAGCATGCTATATAAATTTGATAAAAACTATTTTTACAATATAACTAACTGTTTAGGAGATATTCGCGAAAAACTGATTTTCATAAATTTTCACCATGAATAAAATTTTTAGCACGTGTCGGATCGATGAGGACTTTTCACATTTCATTTAAAATGACTATTCAATGGTCTATGTAAATTTTTAGCACTGTGACAATTTTGGCTATGTTTGAACTTTTTTGTGTCTATTTTGACTGGACTATTATACGAGTCGGGCTTGCCTTCTAATCAAACTAGCACGGGTTCAAGCCCAACTCGCTGCAAATACAGATATTTGACAAGCTGATCCCTTCAGGTTAAGGCAATGGGAAACCACCTCTGTGAAAAATTTCCCCAGGAAAATTACACTGGAAAGGATATTCTCCGTAGTAATCGCCGACGCTCGGAATTGAGTATGGCACTTGAAGAAGAAGAAATATTACTTTATTAGATTGGAGTAGTTTTGGAGACGGGCGGATAAGTGAATTGAGTTGGATTTTGATGAATCAGTCCAAAATTCAAAAAATAGAGATAATTTAAACTATCTTTTTTATTTTAAACCTCCGGTTTTTGAATAAAAAGATACTTTAAATTATCTTTCTTTATTGAATTTTGGACTGCCCCATCAAAATCCACTCAATTTACTTTATTAGTATAAGCATGTCTAGTGAATATGATTAACTGGCTACTTTCTGCCTATGGAACCTTTTGCAAATGTTAATTTATTTCTGGGTAGTCTAATATAATTTTATTTTTAATCAAGTACACAAACCATCGAACAATTAAAATTTAAGTGTTCTTTTAATTAATGATTCCTTTTTTTTATTTGATAGATAATGATCCAAATCAAGATTTACTTTATAAATGGGCATTAACCTTTTAAATCCTTGACCCCTTCTCACTCTCTGTTTGCTGGATATTCGATCTATTCCAAAATTAGTTTTCGATTAGCAGCAAATTAGCACTATGAAAGCTATCATTAATTATTTATAACCCCGAACCTCATCACTGCCCTTCTAACCCTTCGGATTATTCAAAAGAAATTAAATTTTATTAAAACTTTTAATTATAATTCCATTACTTCATAACAAATTCATAATAAATTACTCGGTTCGCCGAGGAGGCAGCCGAGCCTAGTATTAAATTCACTCAAAATTTTCAAATTTTTATTTTCATTCATTTTCAATTATTATTTTTTTCCCTGTCTGTAATTATGAATGTATGTATTTAGACACCAACGATAACTTAAAGAACAAAAAGACGTAGAAAGTTCGTGTTCTGATGGCAATGGCCATCCACTTGACTTCCATGCAACCTGGCCCTTACCGCATATTTAATATTTAATAAAATTATTTATAATCATGTAAGGGGAGGGGGTTAGTTTTTGCATTTTTATACTCCCTGGGGGCCCACTGATTATGTATACAAAATTTGGTTGAGTTTGGTAAATGGCAAAGATTTTAATTTCTTTACCCTGCACCCCCCCCCCCATACACACACTTTGGACGGTTAGCTTTTTTCGTTTTTAGACTTCTGGGGTCCCACTGATTATGTATACAAAATTTGGTTGAGTTTGCTCAAAATGGCCTAGATTTTTAATTTTTAACCCCCCCTCCACCTCCCCTTAATTTTGGTCGATATGCACCAAAATCTAATCAGCTCTTAATCTCAATGGACCAAAACTACGTGTCAAATTTGGTTTCGATATTCCCACTAGTTTTTGAGCTAGCTCGTCCACAAAATTTGGTAATGCACAGACTAACAGACAGACTAACAGACATTTTGACAAAACAATTATTATCTCGAAAAATATAATTTTTTTCGATGCTCACTTATTAGAGCTTTTTTGTAGAGCGAAATACCATAGTGTCGCTCAATTTTTTTAATCGAAATAGTTTCAGCGGTTTTTGAGATATTTCGAAAAAAAGAAGGAAAAAAACAACTTTTTCCATGCACGATTACAATACTTTACCATACTGTATGGTAAAGTAAAAATAGAAAAATATTTATGATTTGAACATGTGGGAGGTAATTTTTACTTTGAACCTACAGCATACTCTCTGAAATTTTATAAGTAACTATAGCAACTGCGCTATTTTCATATATTGCTGACATATAGTTAAAAAAAAAAAAAGAGAATAATTTCATCAGTACTTGAGGAATAACCATTCTATATTGATTTTGACGTTTCGGTTTTTATTGGTAACCATGCCAAGGATCCAGGGGGCGAGTGGCGACCCCCCATAGAATCGACAGAACAACAGTACTTGAGGAATAACCATTCTATATTGGATTTTTGACGTTTCGGTTTTTATTGGTAACCATTGCCAAGGGCGGATCCAGGGGGGGGGGGCGGAGGTGGCGACCCCCCCCCCCCCCCCCCATAGAATCGACAGGGAATTTATAACATTTTTTTTTGTTTTTAATGAACTTAAAATATGGGATATGAAACTTGTAAAAAAGTCTCTGCCCCCCCCCCCCCCGCCTTGACAATTCGATCGCGACACACTTTCGAGATAAAAATCAGGTCTTATATACATCGGGCACCTTATATACATTCTCCCCCCCCCCCCCCATAAAAAAATTCCTGGATCCGACCTTGACCATTGCTGAAGACATAGAGGAATCGAGTTAAAATATAAAATAGCGATTGATTCTCATCTAGTACTTGAGGAATAACCATTCTATATTGGATTTTTGACGTTTCGGTTTTTATTGGTAACCATTGCCAAGGGCGGATCCAGGGGGGGCGGAGGTGGCGACCCCCCCCCATAGAATCGACAGGGAATTTATAACATTTTTTTTGTTTTTAATGAACTTAAAATATGGGATATGAAACTTGTAAAAAAGTCTCTGCCCAGCCCCCCCCCCCCCCCCCGTCTTGACAATTCGATCTCGACACACTTTCGAGATAAAAATCAGGTCTTATATACATCGGGCACCTTATATACATTCTCCCCCCCCCCCCCCATAAAAAAATTCCTGGATCCGACCTTGACCATTGCTGAAGACATAGAGGAATCGAGTTAAAATATAAAATAGCGATTGATTCTCATCTAGTACTTGAGGAATAACCATTCTATATTGGATTTTTGACGTTTCGTTTTTTATTGGTAACCATTGCATAGAGAAGACATAGAGGAATCGATTTAAAATAAATAAACTGCAACGGATCGTTGCTAAACTTTATCCAAATTCATTTGAAATATTAATATGTTTGTTCCTTTATTATTAATCAGATTTCACTTGCAATTTGTAGTTCATATTGACATTAATTCAAAAATAATTCTCATTTAATAGTCGAGGAATAACCATTCTACATTTGATTTTTGACATTTCGGTTATTATTGTAACCATTGCTGAAGACATGGAGGAATCGACTTAAAATCAAAAATAGCCATCGATTCTCATCTAATACTAGAGGAATAACCTTATTGCATTCCATTTTTGATGTTTTGACTATTAATGGCAACCTCTACTGAAAACGTGGAAGAATAGACTTAAAATCAAAAAGACTAAATTCTTTTATGGCAAACAACTCAAGAGGGTGAAATGGTGCCAGACGAATGGAAAAAAGCAATAATTACATCCATATATAATAAAAGGGATAGACGAAATTGCAATAATTATCGAGGAATAAGTATATTACCAACATTGGCCCGGATCTATGGGCGAATCTTGAAAGAAAGAATTGAAAAACAAATTGTGGAGTTAGAAGAACAAAATGGATTTAAGATGGGTCGGTCGTACATAGACGGGATATATACCCTCCGCAACCTTATGGAGAAACGCGCCACCAGAGGACTGGGAACCCATCTGATATTTGTAGACTTACAGAAAGTATACGACACAGTTCCGCAAAACAAGTTGTGGACCAGCATAAAGAATAGCAATGTGCCGGATATATACATCAAGGCAGTTAAAAACTATTATTCTGGTTAAATTTTTTATAATTTTTCTAACTGATATGACAAAGAATAATTGACCTATCAATGAGAAGTGTTGTGGCCGCGCTTTATTTGAAAAAAGATATTTTATCACAAGACTATTGCGGATTATGCTATTAAAGTCTGTGGAGTCTTAAATCTGGACCAGGAGAGAAAAAAGATGTGATCCACTTAGCTACAATACAACGATCTGAACATCGATGGAGGGATAGTCAAGGGATGTAAATCCTTCAAATACCTGGGAGTGAGCCTAACATCCAATGCAAAGAGCTTGGAAGATATTAATAATAAAATAGGACAGGGGAAAAGAGCTATAAGACAACTTAATTCAGTACTCTGGAATGAGGAATTAACTCGGAACACAAAAAAAACTATATACCACACAATCGTGGAGAGTATAACAACCTATGGTACCGAGACGTGGGAGATTCATAAGAGGGAATCTCAAAGACTGCTTGCGGTGGAAATAAATTTCTGGCGACGGAACTGCTTAATATCATGGCTCGACCACGTAAGAAACGACACAATAAGGGGAATGATGGAAATAGAAGAAAGCATCATGAACAAAATTGAAACCAAGCGATTGCGGTGGTACGGTCACCTGATGAGGATGGACGATAGTCGATGGCCGAAAGGAGTGTGGCAATGTGTTCCTGTGGGGAAGAGAAAGCGCGGACGACCCCTAAGGACCTGGCATCAAGACGTGCTGAGTCCGATGAATGCCCGGGGACTACACGAGGGAGATTGGAATGATAGATAGATATTGAAGGAGACAATAAAAGAGTGTGTCTTCTGCTGGAATTATAAATTTTATTTATTTATAACGAGACTATAGTTTCGAGGGCTTTGCCCTCTTCATCAATCCATTGTAATAGACTGATGAAGAGGGCAAAGCCCTCGAAACTATAGTCTCGTTATAAATAAATAAAATTTATAATTCCAGCAGAAGACACACTCTTTTATTGTCTCCTTCAAAAACATATATAATATCTCGGATTCAGTAGATTATATTCATTCACTGTGAAACTACACACCCTTTACTCTATTAATTAACATCATGTTTCACCTAAAACCTACACCACTTTCCATAAGTAAAAATAGATTATATTCTTTGAAAAGTTTTTATTTTGCTGAGAGTAGCAGAGTTGTTGACTCATAAAGAGAAACAAAGAGGTTGTCCTGATGGAAATAAAGCAATTTATGTTTTTTGGTGTGCTGAATCCGAATCTGAGGTTTTAGTGACGGGACATTGTCAAAAATTCAAAAAGATGTAAAAAATCTCATTTTTTGCTTATAACTCGAAAACTAGCAACTTTTCGTAAATGACCTTCCTTTACAAAATAAAAGTTCATAATATCTCCTATAAATTTCATCATTTAGGTTTTTCCCTCCGACCAACTGTTCGGGGTCAAGCTCTAGTTGAATATTGGCGTATTTTTTCTGTTTACGCAAACCCCATGAACTTTTTTCGAATTTTTCCAATTTTGACCATGAAGGAGCACGTGTTCGACAGACCTCTCTATAAATTTTTAAACTAGAGTAAATTCAAACAAAGTTTCATCTTAATTGGATAATGGTAACCCGTGTGCCACAATGAGGTTGAAGTTTGAAAAACTGCGATTTTTTGCAAAAAATCGCAGTTTTTCCCTTCATAAAATGAAAACCATTCATTCTAGAAACTTGATTCTTTCTCATTCTTTAGGAATTTATGTTAACTTGAACGTTTACTTGGAACACTTTTTTGATAAAACTCTTAGATTTATAGATCTCGATCACCTCTGTTCTTTCCAAAATAATGGAATTGGTCATAAACCAACACGTCCTTCATCACTTAGAAAACAATAAATTAATTCAAGATAGGCAATATGGATTCAGGCAAAATCGTTCCACAGGCGACATCTTAACCTATGTAACCCACACCTGGAACAATACCCTAGAGGCCGGAAAAGAAACCCTCGCTGTAGCCCTTGATATCACCAAAGCTTTTGACCAGTTTTGGCACAAAAATCTTCTTGCCAAACTGCCAGCCTTTGGATTCACACTAACACTTCGCAAATGGATAGAAAGCTTTCTGACAAACCGAAGTATAAAAGTTGTGGTGGATGGAACATCATCTGAATCGTTCTCCACAAACTCTGGTGTTCCCCAAGGCTCTGTAATCTCCTCCACACTCTTCCTAATTTATATAAACGGCGTTATCGATCAAACAGCAAACCCCACTCATTGTTACGCCGACGATAGCACTCTACACGGCAAACCCTCACTCCCGAATAATCGAATCAATGTTGCCTCCTCAATTACTCTCGACCTAGACAAACTGAATAAATGGGGCTCTCAAAATTTGGTTAACTTTAATTTAAACAAGACTCAATGTTGTCTAATTACTAGGCGCGAAAATAAAGATTTCCCTGATATTCACTTCGATTCGAATACCCTGAAAATGTGTGACAGCCTATCCATGTTGGGCGTCTCTGTCGCATATCTGACCTGTCTTGGAATGAACACATCTCCTCTGTGGTGAAATCTGGCGAAATCTGCAGCAAGGAAGATTGGCTTCTTATTCAGGTCCAAGCGATTTTATAAACCCCCACAACTTCTCACCATCTACAAGGCCCAAATCCGCCCCTGTCTCGAATACGGCTCTCATGTGTGGAGAGGAGCCTCAAAATATTCTCTTGCTACCCTGGATGCAATTCAGAAACGAGCCGTCAGGCTAATTCACGATTCTACCCTCACCGACTCCCTCGACTCGCTGGCTCATCGAAGAGATGTCTCTGCCCTTTCCCTTTTCTATAGATACTATCACGGCAGGTGCTCTGATGAGATAAAATCAATAATTCCCCCCAAAGCATGCTTTGCACGTAGCACGCGTTTTGCCGACTCCCAACACTCTCTCGCGGTCAAATTAGAAAAGTGCCGGACCACTTCATTCGCGAATACATATATCCCCATGACTTCAAGGAACTGGAACTCTCTCCCAACCTCTATCTTTCCCAGCTCTTATAATCTTCAAACCTTCAAAACCCGAGTGCATAGACACCCACGTCTCACCCTCTCACTTAATCAACTTTCCCTTCTTTTCGGTAATGCAAGGGTCTTTCGAGATCCATAGGAGCTACATCTTTACTGGTGCACCCCTTCTTGCATTCGATTGCATTAAAAAAAAAGATATCTAGCATTTTCCATCACAGGGGATGATCCGAATTCTCAAAAGTGTCATGGAAAATCCTGGATATCTATAAATCTAAGAATTTTATAAAAATAGTAGTTCAAGGTAAAATTTAAGTCACCAAAATTTCCTAGAGAATGAGATAAGAATCAAGTTTCTAGGATGAGTGGTTTTGATTTTATGAAAGAAAATCTTCGATTTTTGAAAAAAAATTATATCAAATTTAATCTAGTTTCAAAATGTATAGAGTGGTCTATGTCGAAAACATGCTCTTTCATGCTAAAAATAGGAAAAAAATCGAAAAAAGTTCGAGTTTCTGGGATTTGAGGAAACAGAAAAAAATACTCCAATTTTCAACTAGCGCTTGAACCCGAAAGGTTGGTCGGGGAAAAAAACCTAAATTATGAAATGGGTTTCATTTTGAATAGTAAGATTATTTACGAAAAGTTGATAGTTTTCGAGTTATAAGCAAAAAACCACCAAAAATGAGATTTATTACATTTATTTGCATTTTTGACAATGGCCCGTTACAAAATTTTGTTAGCAAACCTCAGATTCGGATTGAGAAGACCAAAAAAAATAAAGGGTCGAAGAAGTTACAACTACCTCGAAAGTTTCCGGATAAAAACACAATTTAACTTGTCGATTTGTTTTAATGAAAAAAAAAATCCCACTAAATATTTTGCTTTGTGGATTTACCCCCTCCCCCAATGAAAATTTTCTGTCTACGCTACTGGAACAGACTGTATTATATATTTATAAATAATGAAAAGTCTTTGTTAAATATTCAAAAATAAAATTTACATTGAACGAAATTCTTTAAAAATCTCGAAAATAAAAAGGAACAAAATTACATACTACAGAAAATAAAATTATTTTAGTTTATAATATAGATTTTATTTTTCATAAATGGATTACAAAAGAATCAGATAAAATGAACTTAAGACTAATAAGACAATAGGGATAAATTATTTAGTAAGGTGACCCCCCTCAGTCCTCTGGAGAAAATACTCCTTTGGATATGAGAGATTTTGAAGTCCTCCTAATAATTTAGTTGAACATAAATTGATGGATTTAAAATTTCATCCACCTTAGGAGAAATAGAAGGTATCATAATTGAGTCTTAATCTAATTAATTCGGGACATAAATCATGCCAAAATTTTGGGTCAATTTCAACCTCGTAATCGAAAATTAGAATCAAAATTTTAATTTGTTTCCCGATTAGGGTTAATAAGCTGACGACTTCACTAACAAAATCGGGATGTTCTAAAGTTAACATTATTTCCGTGAGTAAAGGAAATTTCGAAAGAATTTCAATGGCTTTTTTTCTGGATAACGAAGATATATCTTTTTTGTTTTAGGACACAATTTTGAAAATCTTTCTAAAGTAGTCATGCTTGTACGTGCATCATGAAATTCCGTTATGTTAGATAATTTTTTGGATATTTCATCATCGTCGCTAATAATAGGTAATATTCTACTTAATCGATTAGACATGCCTAAACTTTTCAAATTGGGTAGAAGATTAAAGAGTCTGACATACTCTGATCCACTAATTCCAAGTCCCCCGATATATTCAATTTTTAGGAGTCCAATTTTAACATCCTGATCAAGCAGGTTAAAATCGTCTTTGAGCAAAAGGTCACCGATTGCACAATAACCGCCGGATTCACATTTCACTCGCAGGGATTTCAACTGAGTGGATTGTCTGAGAAATGATAGGAAAAGCCCTTTGTTTATTGGAGCGATAGATAAAAGTCTAAAATCGACCGTTTCGATATTCGGACTGTATCTCAGTATTAATTCCAAAATGGATTTCACAATTTCACAATCACTTACATAGTTTTCAAACCCTAGAAATTTTGTATTCTCGTCAAGAAAAATATGAAGATAATTCAAGCAGTAGTATTCGCCAAGATTTTCTTCTCTCGAGAGGAACCTCTCCAGCAATTTGTATTTCTTGACAGGGAGGATAGAATTTACAATTATCCTCTTCTCATCCAATCCAGCGTTATCTTCCAGCCCCTCCAGGAGAATTCTGAACAGCTCATCCAGGTACGGATCGTTGAATCTTTCTGTTCGCCAAGACATTATGAAATCTGAAACATAGAAGAAGGTCCCCATACAAAAGACGAATTAATTATTGTGTTCCTATTTATGTTATAAAAAAGAAATAATCTCCAATATATCTTACCCAATTTGCCATTGTACCCAACTAAACTCAATTCCGGCAAAATTGAATAATAATAAAATTTCTATATGAAGGAAAATGTGTCAATCAAAACTAATCATGGTGGAATATCAGAAAAATAAAATAAAAACTTTAAAAATAATAATAAGGTGAAATTTGGTAAACTAATATGTATTTGCAGGGCCCCCGCGTGCACGTGTGCAGGATGTGCCCCGCACATTAATATTTATATATTCATAATGTGTTACTCTTAAGGTAGTTGTTCCGCCAAATGCGTTTTCTTAGGATTTTTTTGAAATTTATACAGATTATTATTTAAATACTTCATCTGCATCGATTGGTGGCAAAACGAAATTTATGAACAATACAGTTCCGGAGATATTAAATTTCAAAAATCGAGTTTTTCAGGCTCTTTAACATTGCACAAGTTTACACATACATATTTAATTATAATTAAGAAACCCTTCTTACCATTTTTATAAAAAACTTAACGAACATTAAACAATAACTAATACATACTTTAAGAGAATTTTGATTCATAGTGACAACACAGTTTCAGAGATAATAAGGAATAAATAATGAAAAAAGTATAAAAAAAAAATTTAGACTAAAAACAATTTGGCAACAGCGCATTAAGTCAAGTTCTGTTTTTTAAATAGAAACCTATAGTTTTCTGTAGATATTCAGATATCTATAAAAAAAAACTGAACAACTTTCATAAGAACTACTTTTTTCATACGAAATCAAATAAAAAAAATATTAAATCAATTACCTATATTTCAAAAAAATCTTATAAATTATTTTTAACAATTATTTAACTTAATTATCAAATAATAATGGTCAAATATTTACTTTTTAAATAAAAAATTATTAAATGCAAAAGTCACAACAATGAAAATAAGTGTTTATAATGATTTTAAATTTTCATTATACACAGATTTAAGAGATTATTTTCTACTTTATACAGGGTGATTCACGGTCGATGGCACGTTAGGCGTTTATGGAAAACGAAACGCAGGATATTTCTGAAAATTTAGCACCTCACATTTTCTTACATGTTCTATCAATATAAAATATTTTCAACATTGCGACGTTTCGGCTTCCATCGAAAAGTCGTAGCAACTTTATTTTTTAAATGGAACACCCCGTATATTAACACGTTTTTAGAACCGCCCTTTTATTAAAATACTTTTTGTTAATATTGTCCTATACCTAGCTCTATCGGTTTTCGAGATAAAAAATAATTTGTCTTAAATATGGTCCAAAACATGCTCCTAATTAAACTTTAGTAAATTAGTGTTCTCAATTCATAAAAAGCTATTATTTTGGTGGTAGCTTAGACACACCCGCAGTATTTAATTTACAGCGAAAAATCGACTCCATAATATACAGGGCGTGCTAAGATTAGTATTATTTCCGGTATTCATAAAAGGGTCAAAAGTTTGTTTTTTCAAATGACACCCCCCATATATTACTCAATAAATTTAAAGACGAAGAAAAATGCTTTATAACAATATATCATGTCCCTATACCTAAAACATAAAATTTTCTTAATAAAACCGCTTTTTCGTGAAAAATTACATTTTAATGAATTAAATTTTAACTAATCATGGAAATATCAACCTTATGACAGTTTGTTGACTATTTATAAACATTTTATTGACGATGTTCAAAAAAATCTCCCAAAATGATCGCAAATATTGATTATTCAAACGAAAGTCTTATAGTACAAAATAAATAATTTCAAACGAAGTTCTTATGGTACAAAATAAATAATTTCATAAGAACTTCGTTCCAATAATCAATATTTGCGGTCAATTTGGGAGATTTTTTTGAACACCTCAATAAACTGTTTATAAGTTTGTTATAAATAGTCAACAAACTGTTATAAGGTTGATATTTCCATGGTTAGTTAAAATTAAATTCGTTAAAATGTAATTTTTCACGAAAAAGCGGTTTTATTAAGAAAACTTTATATTTTACGTATAGGGATATGATATATCGTCTTAAAGCATTTTTCTTCGTCTTTCAAGTTATTGAGTAATATATGGGGGGTCTTATTTTAAAAATCGAACTTTTGACCCTTTTATGAATACCGGAAATAATAGTAATCTTAGCACGCCCTGTATAATATGGAGTCGATCTTTCGGCGTAAATTAAATTCTTCGGGTATGTCTAAACTACCACCAAAATATCAACTTTTTATGAATTGAGATCACTAATTTATTAAAGTTTAATTAGGGCCATGTTTTGGACCATATTTAACACAAATTATTTTTTATCTCGAAAACCGATAGAGATATGTATAGGACAATTTTAACAAAAAAGTATTTTAATAAAAGGGCGGTTCTAAAAACGTGTTAATATACGGGGTGTTCCATTTAAAAAAATAAAAGCTGCTACGACTTTTCAATGGAAGCCGAAACGTCGCAATGCTGAAAATATTTTAGATCGATAGAACAGGTAAGAAAATGTGAGGTGCTAAATTTTCAGAAAAATCCTGCGTTCCGTTTTCCATAAACGTCTAACGTGCCATCGACCGTGAAATACCCTGTATATTAATATTTCTTATAATCTTATAGTGGGTTTTAAAATTAAAAAAAAAAACAATTAATAATGTAAACAAAATTCTTGTTATTTTTTTTAAATATCTTAATTATTAAGAAATCACTATTTGCAGAAAATCTAATAAGTCGTTTTATCATAACAAGACATTCGTTTATATAAAATGGGGTTTTACTAGAAGAAAAACAATGAAAATAAGTGTTTATAATGATATTACAACTTCATTATACACAGATTTAAGAGATTATTTTCTACTTTAAAGTACTATTTAAAATTCTTGAATTTAAAAAAGTTTATTTCTCGTGTCAATCCAGTAAAAAGTTATATTGTATTACTATAATAAAAATGGAACATCTTTTTGTTGAAGACAGAATTAAAATGGTCTTAATTTATTCTGTGAATACACTCTGGAATGTCTCAGAAAAGTGAGGAGGTAAAATTATTAAATTATTTAATAATACGAGTATTAAATAATTTATTTAATAATTAAATATTTGCATAAAATTACGTAATGATTTTATATACCTACAGTAGTTATATATTTTTTAAAGATTTTTTTACTTATATTTTTATTTACTTGCTAAAATTTTTTTGAATTAATTATCATTTAAAAAAATAACCTAAAAAATAACAAGTGTGTCTTATTTATTTTATTTTTGTATTGTGAATCAGTGGGAAATTGTAATTTTTGTAACTCCTATAATTAATAGAACCATTTGTAATAATTTACGATTTCATTTTTATTTACAGTAGGTATTAAATTATTATTTGTTTTAAATTAATAAAAAAAAAAAAAAAATATATATATATATTAGTTGAATAAAAGATTTCACTGTCGATGGTAACAGAATTGTTTTTATTTTAGGTTAAAAATAAAATAAAATGAGAGAGTCTTCTGTTTTTTAAATAAAATAATTTTTAATTATTTCTAGAGACTATAGTTTCGAAGGCATTGCCTTCATCATCAGTCTATCACAAATATTCTAATCTCCCAAGAGGAAACATGAAGAAAAAGACATTATATATTTTTCAAAATTTTCTATGTATAAATCTTAATTTGTAACTAATTTGAAATATTTGTGATAGACTGATGATGAAGGCAATGCCTTCGAAACTATAGTCTCTAGAAATAATTAAAAATTATTTTATTTAAAAAACAGAAGACTCTCTCATTTTATTTTATTTTTAACCTAAAAAAAAAAATATATATATATATATATATATATTTAAATTCCAAAAAAGGTGTTTGTACATGATAATTTAAATGATTGCAGTTTTATAATAAATTTAGTGAATAATAAATATATTTATAATTAAATTAAAAAGTAATAAAAATGTTAATTAGGTGTCTGCTTACTTTAAAAGATAGCTGAATAAAAAAGATTCAAACGTTGTTTGCAGAAACACGATGTTTTTGTCTCCAAGCCTCGAAAGCGGGTAAAAATAAAATAAATGTTAAATTTTATCTCTACTGATGTTAGCTAAACACTATAGTGACTAGTAGTACACGTATACTGAGAATGGTTTAAATTTCTAGTCTAGATCTCCTTATATAGAGTGCGCATGAGTGATATTCATTTTCTATTTGACCACAGATGTCGTTGCTGGTTTCGCACTCTTTTTAAATGATATTTGAAAATAAAATATACATTCTAAATTCCAATTACATTCTTTATATTAATTATTTATTTAATTGATAAAATAAATAAATTTTTGAAAATGACAAATTGATGAAGATTTCAATTTTTATTT